>PVKE010020529.1:0-27404 GCA_004027555.1 Craseonycteris thonglongyai | reverse complement strand
AAAAAAAAAAAAAAAAAAAAAAAAAAAAAAAAAAAAAAAAAGGTGAAAAGAATCCTGAAGGTTGAGTATGTTCTTAACAGGGAAAGAAGAGAGGAACAGTCATTCAGACAGAGGAAATGGTACTCGTCAAGGAACAGACATCCTACATCACTGCAGACCTGAGGGACCGAAAGAGAACGCTACGAACAATGGTATGCCCGTAAATTTGACAGCATAGATGTGAAATGCACGCGAGTGAAACTACAAAACTCTGATGAACGAAATAAAAAACTCAGTAAATTGAGGGAGATTTCATATTAGTGGAAAGGAAGACTCAAAATTTTCAAAAGGTCAGTTCTTCCCAACTCCATCTGTAGATGCAACACAGTCCCAGTTAAAATCCCAGAAACCTGTCTTGTGCATATCAACAAATCGATGTTAAAGTTTACGTGGAGAGAACAGAGCCCGCGATTCGCCGATGCAACACCGAGGCGGGACACAGTTGGGAGACAGACTCTATCTGACTTACGCGGGGGTCTCTCCTCATGAGCTTCTCAGGATGGACAGCCGCTCGGAAGACTGCAGCGCGCGTCTCCCCTGGTGATGCATCCAGAAGAAAACCGCCGGCTGACGAATTCAGTATTTGAATACGGTGTCTGAAGCTTACAAACACGCCTGAAGGACATCTGAGAAGTCTCGTAGGGGACGTCCCAAGAGTCACACGAGCCTAACTTTTGGTACCAGACAGAACTCCCAACACATAGGGAAGAAAGGCAGCAATGTGCTCCAGCCTGTTGGCCTTGTTTATGAGGGAAAGCCTAACTTGATTCACGATCGCAAACGCTCACGTGTGCAACCTGCATCACAGATTTTAGCAGCGGTGGATTGGCAGAAGCTTTCGCGCGCGCCGTGTCAAATGTGGCTTTTCCACCTCCTTTTACAGCATGTGTGTTCGTTAAGGAAGTCGGATAAGTGCATACTCAGTGAACCGATCAACGATTTACGTCTTCAGGGCAGGGGGCTTCCACTGAGGGGCTGGCTGTAGGAAATGCACGCTGGACGGAGTGCAAACGTCTCATAACCACACACTTTCCGTCACTAGATGCGTGGCCTTGGGTGGTCCATGACCCCCTCCGTGGGACGCAGCTGCCTGTCTGTGTAGCGAGAGAAGGGCTAACTCTCACCCCACGGGACGGCCACTGGGAGCCTGCACAGTGTCTGTGGCTCCATCAGCGGGAGACACTGTGAGCTGTCCGAGGCATTGGCCACACAGTGTGGCCTGTGGCCTGCGGACAGCAAGGGCAAGGCCCTTTTATCCTCTGACTGCCTGCGACAATGGGCACATCCACAAGTTCAGGGGCAAGGCAGCTCGGCGAACGTGCGCGTGCCCTTGAGCCGGCCCGGCCCTCGGCTCCCATCTGCCCGGTGGAGATAAGAACCGCTCCCCAGGCGCGCGCCGTGTGCACTCGCTGAGATAATGCGCGTCAGTGCAGGGCAGAGAGCCGGTCCCCAGCACGCGCTCAGACAATACCAAGTCTTGTCCTCGGGGTCCCAGGGGGCAGAAAGCAAGAAACCACAACAATAAAGAAGAAGAAGGACAAAAAAGAGAAAAGATGGATTGTCGTTCTTTAAATAAAATCGGGGAGCGAGGTGTGAGGAAGAGACAGAACTGCAGAGCCGGAGAGAGGAATCGCTACGGGCGCTGGGAACAGGGCTGCAGACGCTCCTCAGTGAAGAGCTCCTTTTAAAATATTGGAGTACCTCCATATGGGGAGCTTGGGGAGAGAAGGGGGAAAATTGAATTAAAGCGCTGAAAAGTATATTATAGTTTTATCTCTGTGGCGCTGCGATTTCAGAAATAATATAATCCTCCGGCAAGCGTGTTGCCAGGAGATTTTGTAGCGTGGCACCCCGACAGAACAGGACTGAGCGATGTCAAAGAAGCTTATATAACAGTTTTGTTTTATTCATTTACATAAATCACATTTACCGTAGGTGTTTTATTCAAAATAAAGTTTGGGAGAAATAAATTGAACAGATGAACCCAGGCAAACCTGGTAGTTTTTTTCACGAGTAGTGTTTGATGATAAAGGCATAAAAGCATAATGTGGTATCATTTCTCCAAGGCACAATATGGATCACCCATATGGAGCAGAAGCTGATAATACTGCAGCAAAGCAAAAATAACCGGAACAGATGCACGGGCGAAGTCGAGTCTGCGCCCGCCCCTGACTACCTGCCTGGCTCTGCAGAAGTTTCCAAAGAAACTCCACGCCGGCGGGCATCGCCTGCCCATGGAGGAGGTGGGGGCGCAGAGATGAAGGCTACGCGGCCAAGCAGAGGCGGGAAGAGGTCCCCTCAGGCGCCACGAGTTCTCGCAGTCGAGGCTGAGCAAGAACACCCCAGTCCCACCACAGAGACACCCAACACGCCAGGGAGGGAGACCCGGGTTCAAACCTGGTTCCCTGCGACCAGATGAGGCTGTGCAAAATCCCCACATCCCTAAGCACTGTTTCCTCAAATGCAACACCTCAGCGGTGTCACCTACCTCACAGGGATGTCGTAGGCGTCACTGAGGGAAATACAGGGAAGAACACATGTGGAACAGAGTGGGTCCCAGAGGCAGAGATCCATCCAGCGTGGTTTTGTTCAGGACCTTCTCTAAGCACACACCAGAGGACGTGTGGCATGCCGTGACCTCATTTGCACAAGGAGTGTGACACACGAGGCCCCCGGCATCTTGTCTGGTGACAATTCAATACAGAACGATGATGTGCTTACACGTCCACATTCGAGCGCGCTCAGGGGACCTGTGCTAACGGCGGCCTTTGCGTGGTTCTCAGAGGGCGTCTGGGAATCCGTTTCTGTGGGGAGTTCGTGGCCACATAGGAGGACTGTCCAAAAAACCCCCCGCCATTGTCACGATGACCGGACGGTGACGTGGTTGGAGGCTTTCCGGACAACCCTCGTATTTCAGACGGAAGCCGGCAGATACGCTTCTCTGAAGCCCAAGTTACAGGAGCCGAGGACCAGGGGAAGGTGGAAAACCGGAGGAAAGTTCTCCCCTCGGCCCGTAGTAAACGTGGTCACGTGGCCAACAGCTGGGCGGCCCCGGACAGGGCCCCTGATATAATCAAAAGCCCACCCATCTGCTCGGTTCCCGAAACAGGGAGGAAAAAATAGCGGCCCACGTCCCACGCACTCCAGCTGTCCTCAGAGCCAGTGCTCGCTTGCTGTTTTCTAAAAATAAAATGAAGTATAAAATCATCACTTGTCCCATCAAGAAAGCACGTGTTTAAGGGACAATCAGGGAGTTGGGCCATTGTCCCAAAGCTGCCTGCGCGTGTGTCAAAGTAAGTGCAGACGTCAGCCAGGCCTTCGAGACGGCCCCGTTCCACAGGGGGTGGCTGAGCCTGCCAGAGTCGGGGTCCCCTGCTCCCAAGGGCGCATCTGAGGACGGGACCTGCCGTCGGGTGCTGGGTGCTGCTGGGAAGTGTACCCCCGGGGTCACGTCTCGGACCCTGTGCTGCCCAGTCAGGTCCCTGACGCGTCCCCGTGTGGCCGGCAGGCATAGGTCGGTGTCCAGGAACAGAACCGGCAGGTGCGTGCGGACGTGTGCCTGGGGGGGCCCCGAGCTGTCTCCAGTCACGTTCTTTTAGAGGCGACACAAATCAAGCCCGGGTGGCCTGGTGGGCTCCACGTGTCAGAGCCGACATTGCCAAAGAGAGCCCGCTGAGGAAAAGGCGAGAGGACCCGCCCCTGCCCGGCTCCTGCCCCTGGTCCCTGCCGCCCCATCCCAGGCCGCTGCCCCTGCCCTGGTGCCACCTGCCAGCAGACTTCGTGCCAGGCCGATCCTGCCCATTATTGCTCCCCTTCACTCCTGTAGCCCTTCAGGACACCTCTCCTGGCAGCTGCCGGCTGGCACGGCCACTGCGTCAAGCCTAAGGTGACCAGATCTCAACATTGGTAAAGCGGGACACCATTGACCGGGGGGGAGGGGGTTCTTGATGAAAAATTGGGTCTATCTCCCGCTGTTCCCTGGCTCATCGTGCATTCTTTCCAAACATCGGGACTTTTTAAAAATGTCGCGGGACACAGGACAAATTGTTAAAAATCGGGACTGTCCCACCAAAAGTTCGACGTCTGGTCACCTTAGTCAAGCACCTGTGTCCCCTTCACTAGACCACTGAGCTTATATTTTCTTCAGAAACGCAGGTACGCATTTATCGGGTGTCGGCCACTCTTCCGGGCGGCTCACGGGCGGCAGCTGACCTGCTCGCCCCCCGAGCAGCAGGTGGCTCTGCAGTGGCTGCCGTGTCTGGGGCGCGGGAAGTGCCTGGTCCCCAGGAGGTCCAGCTCCCAGGTCATTCTCTCTGCCGCCCCGCAAGCATCTTGAGAGCCGGGCCCGAAGGCCCGTCCTGCTTCCTTCAATCGACCCACCGCCTAGCCCTGGCCAAGCCCACACGTTCTTCCCGAGCAAATGGCTGTGGTGTCGTGTTAGAGATACGGGCATGGACTAGGAGGGCAGCTCCCGAAGGCGCACGGCGTGCCGATCCATCACGCAGGCTCAGCAAGGAAAGGCACAGAGACACGGTGGAATGAGTCAGGCAGACGTGCTCAAACCCATTTTACAGCACACACTGAGTTCTGTGAATTAGACTTAGTGAAAAATCTGGTAACTGAACGCTGCACAAAAGACAGAAAACAGGCGATTACAAAACCAGCCCATGTTTAGCTCACTCCTGTAGAACCTGAATAGGTTCAAGGATCTGCGTCCGGAAAGCTGCTGAGGGTAGAAAACTCCGAAGATTGAAGCAGAATCACATATTTAAATCCACTTAGACGTTAGAGTCGCATTGTGGCTACTGGCAAACCCCAGAGGGTTGAACTGAAACAGCCGTTCTACATAATTCCAGTACTTTCTGGGGTCTTAAGAACCTGGTGTTCTATAAATAACGTAATGAACAGATTATTTACTATGACGGCAATAAGGACTGTCACTTATGCTTGACTATCCCTTAACATCGGCTTTCTTGTGCACTTTAATTTGGGGTCTCCCAGGAAATGGTCATGGCAGGGGGGTGCTGCCGTCCTGTCAGCTGAGCCCGAGCTCCGGACGGGGTTCAGACTGTCCCCAAGTCCCTTGGGCTGCCTGGGGGCTGTGCACACAGGTGAGGCCAGGAAGCCGCAACCCCAGGTCAAACGTTGGGTTAGTTCCAAACATTCCCGTTCTTTGACTTAGGTGGGTGATAAAGGCTCGCGTGTGGGGAAGTGCATGTTCATGGGGGCTTTTGGGGGGCTGATCTCAGCAGTGGTGGAGACCTCAGGTTATGCCTGGCTGGCTGAAGACAGCCGACATCTGGGGATCTTTGGGGACACGGGTACCCCGACAGGGAACAGCAGTTAACACAGAAGGAAAGGAGGTTTCAACCCAACTCTTGTGACCCACGTCCCTGATGCTGCCTTTTAAATCCGTCTGGGGACACTGGTGAGTAGTGCTTCAGGGGCTCACGGTCATCTAAACGGCTGTGCCGATCACGTGTCCTGACTCAGTGTTTTGTCACACTACGACTTTACTTGTCCTTCACAAGTATCTTAACAAACCTCCAAATCTAAAATTACTCCAATCTCCATTATCATGAGACAGCTAAAGAGAAAGAAAGAAGGAAGGAAGGAAGGAAGGAAGGAGAGAGAGAGAGAGGGAGGGAGGGAGGGAGGGAGGGAAGGAAGGAAGGAAGGAAGGAAGAAGGAGGGAGGGAGGGAGGGAGGGAGGAAGGAAGGAAGGAAGGAAGAAAGAAAGAAAGAAAGAAAGAAAAGAAAAATCCACGATGGACATTAAAAACCAGTTCCTTCAAAACATTGAAGACTTGGGGATGGTGGCTCAGCAGGTTAAGTGCTTGTCTAGCAGCCCCAGGATCCAAGGATTGATTCCTGGCCCCGGCCCATGTGAACCCATATGCTGAACTGGGGTGAAGCTCCCAGTTTGGTTCTGACCAGGGTGAGCTTTCTATGTGGGAGGCCCCCAGTTTGGCTCCCACCCGGGCGTTCCTCCCATGTAGGAGGCCCCAGGCCAGTTCCTGCCCTGTGCAGCCCTGTGCCACCTGTGGACTGAAACTATATAGAAAAGTAATGATGTGCAAATATGGAGACTGCTCTGGGCCCTCCCCCCCTTCTCTCTGTCTCTCTCTGTCTCTCTCTCTCTCTGTCTAAAACAATACAAATAAATCTTCAAAAATGTTTAAGACTAAGTGGATGTTTTTACAAAACACTTGCCTGGATGAATTTTCCTTCTTCTTCTACTTATTAATCCGGAAGAGGGGTGTACATGTCATTTTCAAGTTTGCAGACAAGGCTAAAAATGCTATTGAACGGAAAGGTGTCAAGCTGACAGGGGACACGGCAGCAAAAAGATTCCTCAAGGCTGGCGGGGTGGGCGGGAAGTGGCAGATGAGCTTCAGTGTGGGCAGGCGTGAGGAGCCACGCAGGGGGGCCATCCGTGGAAGCGCAGCTCTCTGCTCGCTATCGGAGGCATGACACAGGAAGGATGATTCCAATCATCATCCGAGTATCCGAGGCCGTCCGGAAAAACCTGGCCATAAATGCCTCCATTTTTCATAGTACATGGCTGGGGACTTCCCGGACAGCTCCTATACAACTATTATCTGAACCTATAAATAGTGGTATCCTCATAATAATGGTTTATAATTTACAGAAACATTGCAGAAATGATTTTTATAATTTACCAAAAAATGGTGTGTTGTATCAGCAAATGTAAGTATGCGTGTATCTGTGTATGCATCCATGAAGTAGACGCACAGACTTTTATGTGTACATTGTATGTGAATCAGGTTTACACCTTGGTTATAGTTATAGGGCTTTGATGATGAAACAATTGGATATTCTTGACCTCAGCAACTTATCATGCTGAAGGGAAGTCGCATAGCCAAGTAGTACACTCTTTCCTGTCTTGTCCTACACAAAGATGCTAACTTCTACAGCGTCAGAAATTCTTTAGAATGTAAACAGTGTAAAAACATATCATAAATATATAGGACGAGGCTTTGAAGCTCAAAATTGCATTTCCCTTAAAAATGCTGAACATATCAAACATTTTATGGTATGATGCCCTCTTTATGATTTTAAAGATTTATTTTATTGTTTTTGACAGGGGCAATGAGAGACAGAGAGAAGGGGGAGGGCCTAGAGCAGTCTCCATAGTTGTGCGTCATCAGTTTTTTAACATGGTTTTGTTCCACACAGGTTGGTGGGGGCTGCGCAGGGCAGGAACTGGGCTGGGGGCCTTCTGCATGGAAGACACGCCCCCTCGAGCCAGAGGCCCAACTCGGGGGCAAGAACTGAATTGGGGGCCTCCCACATGGGAAGCACACCCCAGTTCAGCATATGGGTCCGCACGGGCTGGGGCCGGGATTCAATCCTCGGTCCCCAGGGCTGCAAAGTGAGCGCTTAACCCGCTGAGCCATCCCGGCTTCCCCTACACTCTTTATGATTTGAATACTACATGTAGATTTGCCTCTCTTCCATAGACAAAGAGAGAACAGAACATTTTGCTTTATGTTTTTATACGGATCTGCAAATTTTTTAACGGCTCCTTCTTTTTATCGCTGTATTAATTTACGTAAAGCAGGACTTCGATTTTGCAAACCACGTGCAACAAGATTAAGGAAACTTGCAGGAGAAAAGGAAAGATAATCTATCACTGGCTCAATTAGTTCAGTTTGGTTTAAAGCAAGCACATACTACATGGCTGAGGGCGGACGTGACAAGCCACAGGCACCTCAGTCTCTGGACGGCGGTCACACATCGCCCCCACACTTGGGCACAAAATGCCTCATGAGCTTCGATCTGTCCGGTTCTGAACATTTTCTCTGATTTCCACTCCTGCTCCAATTCACCTCCGGGTGTAACATTGACTTGGGTTTCTTCAGCTTCCATCTGTCACAGCCAACGACATATGGTCCCTGTCGCCTTGTAGCGTTTCCCGCTCCCTGCTGACAGGCCTGGCTCAGCCTCACGTGAGGGGCTGCTGACCCAGGTCAGGCCAGCAACACATTCTTTAAAGTTCTCAAGTTGTCCCTGTAAATAGACTCCCGTAACATGATTCATGTTTCATTGACGGTACGGTTAATTTCTTAAATAATGAGTTGGCCCAATTTAGGATACAATTCAAAGCAAATATTTGCCAATGGGATGTGGAGCCCAACAATTTGGGAGCAAATGCTCCTTTCTCCACGAGGCATGCGAGTTACAGGTCCTAGAGCCTGGGGTCTGCTGACGAGAACGTGGTATTCCAAAGCAGAGACCTCCCAAGGAACGACTGGTTCAAGGTTACAGCGTCCATGCTCTTCTCTGGGATGTCTCTATTTGGCCAGCCATCGTGAACGGTTTTCCCACCTAACATCAGGAATTCCAAGTGGTTTTCCTTGTGAACACTGTTCACGTTTATCCTTGGCATTTCCTACCTGTAGTAGAGGTCAGCTCTCTTATCTGGGTGTGACTCAATGTCCAGCGCACTCTATCTTGCATATTAAGTGTCTGTGAAAGAAATGAATTTGAGGCTAATCACCATGAACGGTTTACTTTTCTGGACACAGGTCCCTATGATCTATACTTGATGAGTAGAAAAGGTGAGAGGGACATTGTGGGTCTAAAGGGTGTGCAGTGAAGAATTTGCAATAAAATGGTTAATAGTCACATATGTATATTATTGGACAGTGTAATCCACAGACTAGAAGAGCACTTGGATTTTACGTGATCTCAATGGGGAGTTAAGGAAATGAAGTGGCAGGCTCTCTGTCACACAAAGAGTCTGGGGCAAAACTGGGGCAGAAGCCCCCCACGTGCACACCCGTGGCTTGTGGAGCAGAACCCTCTTCCAGAACGCAACACATAGACCCTGCGGACTCGACTTCCACGACAGCGCCTCCCTACTGGCCCCCATGCCAAACTTCCGAACCTGCTCTGGACGTGACACACTCGCCGATCCAGGTCCTCGTCCCTGGCAGGTGAGGCTGCACATGGTTCTTCATATCTGATCTCAGGGGTCAACAAAACTGGGGAGCAAAGTCAAGTGACATTCGAAAACGTCAGCAAGTCGCCTTGGCCGGCATCTCAGGAAGGCAGTCAGGCAGCGCTGCTCTGCGGAACGAAGACGGTCTCCCAACCACGGCGGCGCACATGCGCACGGAAGAGCGTGCCCTCTCCGCAGCTGTGACACCCGGTCCCTCTCCATCACTCCACTCGGCAGAGGGGACATTCCTGCGTGGCGGAAACCACACCCCTTACGGTGCGTCCTCTGCCTTTTCATAGCAGCCTCCTCCTGCTTGACTTCTGTCCGCCAGGGAGGTGCTTCCAGCATAGGGTGCTATCTGCATCCTTAGGGCAATGACTTCATTTCTTCATTTTCCTCAGGAAGTCACGTGTCTTCGTGGGATGTAACAGTATACCAGTGGGCCTGTCTAACAATGCCCTCTTCTCCTGTCCCTAAAGGGACAGCTATGTGACCAGAGGTCAGGCCATCATACAATCCCTTCCTAGACTTTGCACTTCAAGCCAATTGACAGAGGGACGGACAACTGCGGCTGGCACTCGATTCCAGCAGAGCACTGTGACGACAGGGTCCTGTGGCTTCTTAGACTCTGCAAGTCCGCTGGCCTGTCGACATTCCCAAGCCTGGCTCACCAGCCGTACACGTACTGTAGGTCCAATGAACGAGCCAGGACCTTCCCTTCAACTGCCACTTGGCTTTAGTTTTCCATTTGGGGGGCTTTGTGTCTTGCCACCAAACAGCCCGTGTGGACACACCTTCCTAGGCCAGCCCTCCACCACGGCTGCTCAGATCGCTGCAGCTCCCATCTGGTTACTGGGCTCTGGAGGCCATTCTCCCCCAGCTCACATCTGTGTCACTCGTCTCATGGTACTTCCCACTGAGACCCACGAGGCACAGAAGAGAAGGACAAGGCCATTCTGGGAGCTCCTGGAAGGGTTTCCATGGGGACAGGATGCCTAGGTTGAGACGTGAAACACGAGGAAGGGTTGCAGGGGAGGCATGGCTGATTTGGGATGAGACTGGGGAAGGGGTGTGGGCAGAGAGAGAGCGCAGGCCCGGAGAACCAGCCAGGAGAGACAATGGGACGGCGTGGGCCCGTATAGCTGTGCGGCTCTGTGTAGCCTAAAGGAGGAGGTTGTCCTTGTTCCGAGGAAATGGGGACCGTTAAACATTTCAGCGCAGCAGAAACGGGATCCAACTGTGGCCTTGAAACCCACTGACGAGTCTCAAAAGCCATGAGGATGCTGTGGGTCATGTTCATGGCCATTCTCTCTGCGTCTCTTTCATGGTTTCATGGTTTCATGGTTTCTTTAAATGTTCATCTTCCCTAGGAATCTGTCCCCTTCTCTTCCTGTGTGTTCTGATCCATTGATCCATACCTACCCTTACACTCCCACGTGCCTACAGGAGACTCACTTCAGATCGAAAGACACACACAGGCTGAAAGTGAAGGGGAGGAGAAAGGTAGTTCATGAAAGTGGAAATGGGGAAAAAGAAAGAAAATGGGGGAAATGGAATAGCAATGCTTCTACCTGACAAAGTAGACTTTAAAACAAAAATCGAGCATGAAAGAAGGACCCAATAATGGTATTTCTGAGTAATTATCCCAAGAAACTCAAAACACTAATTAAAGGGACACATGCGTCCATCTACTCATTGCAGCTTTGACAATGTAGTGCATAGACATCTTCCGATTCTCTCTCCTTCCCTGGCTTCGGCACCGTAGCAGTTGACCGGCATAGGTAGCACGTGCCCTGTGTGAGTGATGGCTTCCTCTGTCACACTGTGTGACATTACATCATGGTCTCCGCTTCCACAGCCCAGAGACGATGGAATCAGCTGTTTCAGACTCATTAAAAATGCATGACTTCGAAAAAACAAGACGATGGTGCCAAGACTTGCACTAGTCTTTTGAAACTGCATCTTTGACTATTTGTTGAAATCCGTGTCATTTCTCTGCCATCATCCCAGTGCATAGGAAGCCCCTTCGTGAGGACCAAGTACAATCTGCTCAGTGAGGCAGTTTGTAATAGGCGAGCGCGGAACGACATTTTCCCTGTTACACTGTGTTGACTTCTCTGTTTCTTTTTTAGAAAGAAACCAGCACCCATCGAGCAGAGTGTGTGTGTGAACATGTGAATTCTAAAAGGAACCTCTTTCTAAAGCAATTGCATCTGAAGTCGAATTAAACTGTCCTGTCTTCATCAATAGACCCTCTACATTGCACTTAGTAGACGTCTTCAGCAGGAAGATGCCTGTGTCTGTTAGAACAGCAAGGTCACGGAGAAAACACACAGGAGTCAGAGGCTGGAATCCGCCCCCCGCCCCAGACGTGCCCCCCGCCCTCCCCAGGCGGCTCTGTGACATGAGCCATGGGCGTGGGCCCCAAGGAAGGGCCCCTTTGCCTTCTGCCTCCTGGCTGAGTGTGACCTTGGGAGGTGAGGTAAGGGGCCAGCGCCCTTCCAGGCAGGTCACTACAGGATAACTCAGTCCAGCTCTTCTCCAGGGCCCTGTACAGTGTGCACTCTGAAAGGTGGTGATAACTGTCACCCCAGGGTCCTGCCACACCCTGGTTTGCTCTAAACGCTGCAGTGTCACTGCACACTGTCCCCCTTTCAGCTCTCCTTGACATCCAGTGTGAGCGTGCCCGCTGTTTCCTCAGGGACCCGGAGGGCAGCCACGGCTCTCGGGTGTGTCACGTGCAGGCCTGTGCGTGTACCCCTTTTCTGCTTCTGGAACTAAGGAGGGGAGGAAAATGCCTGCTCAGCTTGCCTCGTCAGCCTAGGAGGAGGATAGCGTGTGAAGCCCGGTCCTGAAGCGCTCGCAAAGCTTGACAGTTTCCTGCCGCGTGTAGACTGAAGGCTCAGTGTGCACGGGACTCCAGAGTCCCTGTGCAGGAACCCGAGCCAGGCGGGGCGGGGCCTGCTCACTCACCCCACACGGGAAGGCCGTGGGGCAGGCAAAGCTGCCCCCACGAGGTCACGGCGTCCTGAGTCCTTACGCCTCCCCCTCGGTGCCACCTGGATGCCTAGCCCGGCCGGCGCCCTGGGCCAGCACCCACCTGCTCTGCCGCCTGTCGGCACTGCGGCTCCCGGCTCCCCGGGGCTGAGACCCCAGGCGGCTTCGGGCCGGATCTGTTTTATCCTTGGCTGCTGTGGACCGTTCTCGCATTCTCACCCTCTCTGTCTCTTTCTCTCTCTGTCTCCCCCCCTCTCTTCCTGTCTGTCTGTCTGTCTCTCCGCCCACCCCCAGGCTCACACCATCTAATAACGTGTTCTGTACTGACGAGGCCCCTGGTGTCTGTCGTTGAGACGGGCTTCTCCCTGATGCCTGTCATTGAGACGGGCTTCTCCCCGGGCCCTGAACACTGACCGTCAGGGTGACCGGGTGTAAGGACGAAACCGCCCGGCCCCCGGCTGGCTGTGGCTCTTCTCGAAGCCTCGCTTGCCGTGGTTGCTTTCGATCCATGACAAAAGTGTCCACGCACTGTGCAGCTTCAGCTTTCCTTTAGGTCTAAAATGCTATGTTTTCCTTAAACATACATATTGAAAGTAAATGAAAAGAGGTGGTTTTGCAAAGACTATGGCATCCTCACACCTTAAAGCTGGAGCAGGTTTGATAGCCCAATGCTGGCGGTTTCTCGGACCCCCTTGTTTATTCCTGTCCCTAATGAGGCTGTCACACCGTATGGTCACTTCCATCTGGCTGACCGCTCACTGGAAGCTGGGGGTAGCAGGTTGTTTGGGGGGCGCTAGGCTTTATCTGCTTGAAACGAACACGTGCAAACTGTTTACAGAGCAGCACCCGAGGAAACTCCGGTGCCTTTACGGATGAACCTCCCGGTTGAAAAACTGCCCGGGCAGGAACTTTGGGGAGCAGCCACAGACGTGACCGGGGGCTATGGACTTCGGTCACAGTGTCCAGTGCAGCTGTCTCCACCAGGTGGGAGTGGTAAGAACACGGGTACATCGGACACAAGAGTGAAGCTTTCACTCCCACTCTCCTAATGATTTGTCTTCATGAAGAGGGAAACCAAGGATTAAGTCAGTGGAATGGGTTGAACTTGGCGTTGCCCCAAAGTTCACACGTTGAAGCTCTTCCCCTTATTGTGATGCATTAGAAGCGGGTGTGTGAAGGGAGCTAGGATTAGATGGGGGGTGGGGGGGACCCCGATGGGTTTGCGTCCTTAGAAGAGACACCAGAGAAGTTGATGTCTCCCTCTCCCTCCCTCTCGCTCCCTCTGTCTCTCCATCCCTCTCTCCCTCTGTCTCTACACACACACACACACACACACACACACACACACACACACACACACAGGTCATGTGAATACACAGGACATGGCCGTGTCCACAAGCTAAGAAGAGATTTCTCAGCGGAAGCCAGTCCTGCCAGCATGCTGATCTCGGACCTCCAGCGTCTGTGAGAACAAGTGTCTGCACTTCAAGCCGCCGGTCAGTGGACCGTGTTAGGACCGCCCGAGCTGACTACGACGCCATCTCTATCGGGACACCGGATGTCAGCAATCTGTAGGTCTATGCGCTGCTCTGTTAGAGTCCCTGGGGCAGCATTTGGAGCTTCCAACAACGGGGACAGGGCTCTATCTGTGGTGACAGTCATAGGACCTTCTGAGCACCTGCTCTGCTGGGCACCATGTTAGGTGCTGTGGATCCCGAGATGAACCCACAAACCTGCCTCATGGGGTTCAGAGTGAGACCTAGAAAATGGTCCACTGAGTGTCGGCACCCCCACCGTGTGTGGTGTGAGGGTCTGATCCGCAGGAACTCCTTACTGGGTTTGCTTTCTTGACTGAGACAATCTACAATACCAAGACCTCTCTCCACTCTGACAACCAACTGCAAGGTTGAGGGGCTCCCCAAACCGTCCTCAGTGTCAACAATTCACTAGGGGGAGCCCCCGAGCCCACTGAGAGCTGATCTATCCACAGCCGGGGCTGAGGCACCAGAAAGGACACAGGTTAGAGCAGCCCAAGGCAGAGCTGTGAGGCAGAACCCGAGGGGCGTCTGACGCGAGCCCCCCCGGAGGCGGCCCGGGCTGGTGCGGACGCGTGACTCCAGGCAGGGACCTGCCTCGGCCCCGTGGCCCAGCGCTGACACTGAGTTACAGACGGCGGCATGACACTTTGCCCACATGGCAGAGCCCGCATTGCAGGTCATGAGACTCCATGACCCCGCCCCCACCCAAAATCATGCGGCCCTTGCTCTGTGTAACCATTTCCTGTCCCGAGCCCACCGCCCTCCGGAGAGCACCTGCCCTGCACGACAGTCCCAGCCCACACGACACAGATGGCATCCCAGAAGCCGCCGGCCAGGCCCCAGCCCGCTCCGCAGGGAACAGCGCCGGGCCAGCCGTCTTGGGCTGCGAGGGGAACGCGACAGCCTGGAGACTATAAACAGGGGGCACAGTGGCCCAGCGAGGCTGCGGGCTGAGCTGCGAAATTCTGGACGGGCCGCTTCGTGTCTCTGACCCTGTTCCCTCATCTACGAAACTGAGAACACGGCTGCATAGCCACCAGGGGGGTGACCAGAGGAACATGGCTAAGCATCAGCCACAGTCCCCGGCACCAAATGGGGGCCAGTGACGGACACTCTCTCCCCTTTCCGCCTTCCTCTGCCCCTTACTCCTCACTAACGGCGGGGCTGCCGGGGCACAGACAGCTTTCCCGTTGTCCCCGGCAGAACGGGCATGACAGGGGGCCCCCTTTTTAAAACACACACATACACACGTACTTTAAAAATCCACTCCCCAGAGCTATGTTAGTGACTTCAACAGCTGTGAGTCAACAGGAACTCTCACAAGGGTGTGATTTCCATGGCAACTGCCATGGTTACAGAGGAGAAAGCAAGGGGAGGGGGGAGGCGGCCTTCTTGTCCACCGTCCCCCCATGGCGTCCCCAAGGGTCACCCACATCCCTCCAGATGGTTGCCAGCTCCCTCCACTGACGTGGCTCCTGAGTGAGGGCCTCGGGCCACCTGGTGAAGGCTCTAGAAGGCTCTGGCTCCTGCTCCCTGTCGTCTTACTTTCGAAAGCTGCCCACGAAGTGGGTGCCCTTTTTCTCACTGAATCACGGGAGCTGGGTGACCGGCCACGGCAAATGCTGTCGGCAGCGGGGCTGGGGGCGTGCAGGGGAGGGCAGCAGGGGAGGGCGCTGTGGGCGAGTTGGGGGAATGATTCAGTTGGCTTTTCAGGCTCATCTCGCCCTGAGCCAGGAACCACCATCTCCTGGCACGTGTCTACGCCAGGATAGGGCCAACGCAATAGGCTCGATGAAGACCGAACCTCTACGTCCCCGTCGTCAAGTGCTCACGAATCAAGCACAAAGTAAACTATTCAACGGAGCGCTTAGGACACATAGTGGGAAAAAAGGATCTAAAAAATGTTTAACGTCTAGAAAGGAGGTTAGGATGTCACCTGACAAGAGTCACGGAAGCGTCTACTGTGTTCGGAAGGACCAGCGTCAGTGTGAGGGCCAGTGGCCCGTGTCCCATCTCAGGACCTGCACGGTCTGACAGAGAGAGACAGAGAGAAGGGGGAGGGCCCAGAGCCGTCTCCATGGTTGTACGTCATCCGTTTTCAACATGGTTTCCTTCCACACGTGGGTGGGGGCCGTGCAGGGCGGGAGCTGGGCTGGGGGCCTCCCGCATGGGAAGCTCACCCCAGTTCAGCATATGGGTCCCCACGGGCCGGGGCTGGGACTCGATCCTCAGTCCCCGGGGCTTCAAAGTGAGCGCTCAACCTGCTGAGCCATCCCGGCTTCCGCACCTGACCTTTGTATGATGATTTAAAATCTACCAATATTATTAAGCTCTCACAATAAGGCACATGATGTATGTATAAGTAATTCTGTGTGTTCATAGAAAATCACCTCATCTGCAAATGATCAGAATTTTGCTTTTGACTTTCTGGTCCATGAATGTTTTTTCTTGTCTTATTCCTCTGGCTAGAATACTCGACATAATGTTGAATAGTAGTGTGAGAGCGCATTCTTATTTTTGTCTGAGATCAGAGGAAATTATTGAAGCTTTCCCTACTTAGTAAAATACTCTTAACATTGAAGAAGTTTTCTTCTTTTCCAATTTTGCTAATTATTTTTATCATAAATAGATAATAAATATTAAAATTTTCTATATATATTTAATTACTTTTCTTTTAAATATTCTTCTAAAAGCTGCATTAATATAATAGTATTTTTAATTATTGAACTAAACTATGCATTCCTATAATAAGCTAAACTTAATCATTATATAATTTATCTATTCATTACTAGACATACCTAGTCATACTTACTTTGATTTGTTTTTTACATATTTTAGATTTCTTCCCCTTTGACTTTTCAAATTGTTTTTCGTATACAGATTTGGTCTGGGTTTGGAGTCAAAATTCTCATTGGTCACTATTCCTGAAAAAGTGAGTAAGAGAATATTTCTTTATCTTTTATTTTCTGAGAAAGTTTATCTATGATTAGAATTACTTATTCCTAGGAACACTAGACTACTGTTGGACAAACCAAGAATTTCCACTTCGTTGGTTGGAAATTCTGATCTAACTCTCATTCTTCACAATCAGATGGAGCTGAGGATGGATTTAGGTTCATACTTTTACAAACTTGTTGCAATAAGTTTATTGAGAAGTCTGGGGGTGTGAAATTGAGAATCTCAATGTTCCCATGATATATATGCATGTATTTTTAAACTCTATGTAAGGCCAACAGAGCTTTTTCTTATAATTATTTTCATAACTAAGCTTCTTGCACTATCAATTCTTTTCTTTCTAGCTGGGTAACTTAAACTCCAATCATCACTCATATACATCAAAATAACACATTTGATATTTATATTTATCGCAGTTCTGCCATTTAACACCTACACAGTATGTCTGCTTCCTTTCTATGATCACATTCCAAATCCACTGTACAGCCTTTTTTCCCCCCAAAGATTTATTTTTATTGTTTTTGACAGAGAGAGAGAGAGAGAGAGACAGAGAGACAGAGACAGAGAGACAGAGAGAAGGGGGAGGGCCCAGAGCAGTCTCCATAGTTGCACATCATTGATTTTTCCACATAGTTTTATTCCACAGGTGGGAGTGGGGCTGCACAGGGCAGGAACTGGGCCAGGGTCTCTCTCCGGTGAGAACTGAACTGGGGGCGCTCCCCAGCTCAGCATATGGGTCCACTCGGGCCGGGGCCGGGATTCGATCCTCGGTCTCTAAGGCTACAAAGTGAGCGCTCAACCCGCTGAGCCATCCCGGCTTCCCCCTCCTTTTTCTTAAATCATGATTACGACATTGCTATTGAGAAATACATGTGTGTGTGGTAGAATGGCAGTGATCTGTATACGCAGCTTCATCTACGCAGCCTAGGACATGGGAGGCTATTACCACATGCCCTTATTCCAGTTGTTATGTTCATTTCTGACACATACCAGCAAATAATTGAAGAGTGGATTCTGATAAACTGACTGCTGCTGCTTGTCTGTTCTTTATTCATTGGTACCAAAGAAAGTTTGAACAGAACAAGGTAAAAGAGAAAAGAAGAAATCCTTCTGTGGAACCATCTGCACTAGTTAAGATGGTACGTTTTCCAAAGGGGTCCAGTCAGGACACCGGCCCTGTGAAGTGAGTGACGATGGGAGGAGGGCACTCGGCCCCTGTTTCTCAGAGTTTACAACTGTGTTTTGTCTCTTTCTGTGATGATTTGGAGACAGTCCCGACCCCACTGGGAGTAACTAAATTTTAGGTCAAATCTAGGTCCTTCGGTAGCCTGGGACTCACATATGTCTGTGAGCTTAACTAGGAAACTGCAGGACACAGCCAGAGAGCTTGGGTTACGGTCCCGACCTGCAGTGCTTTTCAAAGGCTCGTATTTGACTGGTGATGATGAAAGGCATCTCTTGTTTAGCTCTGAGATCTCCAACCTACTTTCACAGCTACTCTCCTTTCTGGTTTTTCCTAAAGACGAAGGCTTGTCCAGTGATCAGATTCCAACCAAGATGTGTGACTTGGGAATCCAGTGATATTCACCTTTAAAATGTCACTGGACTAGTGACAAAAAGGGCTCAATGACAGCAAAGATGAGACATGGATAGACATCCATCAAAATCACTGCAACTATGTTCCACATTCCTAAAGATCTGTCATGTAAAATCCTGTCTCGAAGGGAAAAAATGCATAGTAAACGGACAGTCCCTTTATGTACATATAAAAAGTAGCCTTAACACACGTTGTTAATGTTCTTCGTAAACAGCATGCCTACTTGAAAAATGTCCATCGTCTGTACCGAGAGATGATCTTTTCAGTAATCTTCCTCCGGATGGGCCATTGCTAACATCCGGACAGAAACAAGGGATCTGCACCTGTGCCCGATGAGCTCTCAGAGCGTCTGCACCTTTCAGGACCCTTCTCAGGTGGAAGCTTCTAGACTCAACATGGATCGGGGAGCAGAGGCCCGATCTTTTCCTCTGGGCCTGTGGTTTCGGAGCCCTCTCATCTGAAGTCAGCCGTGGAAGTTCCCTGACTCTGTTCCTGTGTGTGTGAGATGGAGAAAATAGTGTCTCACGTTCTCCTTCACAAATTGGAGAGAGCAGCAGGCTGCCACACTCAGAGAACCTTTGTCTTTACTTCTGTGGATTCCAAAAGAATGAAATCGCTCAAAGCCTCCGTATCCAGGCAGGAGGTACGTGGAGGTGTGAGCGGCAGTGTTTAGTTATGTATTCTATATGCATATGTCTATTCAGACGCAAACAGATTCTTCACAATTAATTTTTCAAGATGTTCTATGTAATTTGTTTCCCTGCTTGCTGCTCCGTCTTTCCGTTCGGTCGGGAGATTGGTTCCCTCAAATTGATAAATCACCCACATTAGTCTGTCTCTCACCTCCTTCCTTCAGATCCCCCCTCGGCCACAACCAGACCTGAACGTGTGCCTCTACACGTGGCAGCCCGAATTACCAGCTCCCAAGTCTCAGGATTGTTTTCAAAGGGCTAAAAATTGCCAGGCTCACAAAAACAAAACAAAAATGGCAACCTCGCTTGCCTTGCCAATCTGTCAAAGCTGGGAAAACAAACGCTACCCCCGAAAGACAAACACACACACAGCAAACACAGAGGAGGAGCTGCCGACACCGCGCCGAGAATCTCTAGGCCAAGGGACAGTGGAGGAGAAGACAGCCAGGCGGTGTGGGTGGGGCGGCCGCTGCCACCAGGCCGGGCCGAAGGGAGCGTGGCCCCCGCCGTAGACACGAGGGCAGCTGGAAGGAGAGCTGCCCCCCTGCGCTCGCCTTCTCCCCAACCTCCCAGACACGCTGCCTCAGCGCCCACACACGTGAAGCCCGGCTGGATTCAGCCCCGTGGGACCCTCCTCTGGTATTAGCGCCACCGGAAGCCACTGGTGACCTGGATTCATGGGCACACGTTTACCTGGCCTCACTGCCTCCGATACACCCCGTCAAGTCTATAATATGGAGCCAAACAGACACGGAGATCCCAATTTTCAAAGCCATTCAACTGCTTATATCCCAGAGGCCTGCGTTTTCCTACGTTGGATGAGACACAAAATAAAAAGGCGACTCTGGCAGGTGTCTATAATAACAGTTTATATTAATATTCTGCAGGAACCCTTGCTTCCAAGGAATCTGAAGTTGTTGCGGGGAGACTGGCTTCGGCCCCAGCTTGATTCCAGCAGAAGTAAGTGGCGCTGCCTGGCAGCTGCGGTGCCATCCATAGCGACGTCTGGGGGCATGTGAGCACCAGGGCGCGTGCGTGACGAGGTATGGTCTCTGCCTGCACACCCCGGTCCGCCACAACGTAGCGGCTGCTGGCCGCAGGAGGATCGGGGCAGGCCTGTCCCTCGTGGAGGGGCTCGGAGTCAGACACCATGCAGGCAGGTGCACTGTACTCGGCCCTTTTTCTACATCGTGTGACTCCCAACGCCGCCCGAGGGTGGTGTCATTACGCCCACTACTCCCGTGAGGAATAAAGACCCAGGGCACAACTTGTCCGACGGCAGAACCAGTAAGCGGTGGGGTCATCCCTACTTTGAAGCTGCTCCCAGCATTCAAGTCCCTGCCCCACCTCCCTCCTCTGTCACCGCGTGTCCCCGGGTCCCGTAAGCGCTAAGAGGTCTTATCCGATGGAGCCCAAACACCGGCTCCAAGACTATGGGAGGGTTCGGGTCTCCCAGAGTGCCCTGCTGTGCTAGAACATGGCCCAGTCTATCACATCACACCTCAATCCCTATTGAATTATCTGATTAAGCAAGCATGTATTGAGCACTTATTGTATGTCAGGCCAGAGCATGGGCCAGGTTGTGCAATGCCTCACTCTCCTTAGGCATAAAACTTAAAGGGCTGCCCCAAATCCCTTATCATGATTAATAATATTTCATTGTAACGTTAACAAAATCAAAATGAATGAATTTCCCGATGGGGAAATGTGCACATTGTACAGGAAGACAGAGTCAGCCTTAGACACTGTCCCTTTCACCTCAGGCTCCAATCAGCTCAGCTCTGGGCGGGACGGGAGGCACCGGAAGGCCACCGGCTGTTGGGGGTCAGGACGTCTCAGAAATCTGACTGGGATACACAATGCAAACAACTCCAGTGGCCTCGCCTGCAAGGTGGAGGTGGAGAATACCATCTCCTCTCCGAAAGAACGTGCTGGAAAGTTATGCAGCGGGGTTGAGTGGCACAGATGGGGCTAAATTTAATTTTCCTGCTGTTGAGCTAGAGAGCGCGTGGTGCAGGGCAGTTCTACGTGGACTAGAAGGAGCCTCGTGTTTTCATACATGGTGGGTGGTGACAATCACAGCAGTGACACACAGTGCGGAGGTTAGAGCCACCGCAGACACACTGTCCACCAAACCCTCAGCAGCACTGCCGAGTCCGGCCACCTACCCCGGTCCGCTCCTCCCGGGCCTGGGGTCCAGGATCCACAGGCTCTGAGGACAGAGCTGGAGACCCCTGAGCCCATAACTGCCCATCCTCACTGCTCCTGCGACCCAGCGCTCCCTGCTGAGAGCCACCAGGACCCCTGTTTCCTGTGTGCACAGGCCCGGCTGTCCTGTTAGGTGCTCATCTTGTCACCGGGTCCCCGGAACCTTGGAGCGAAGAAAGCAAAGGCCCTTCTAGAAATGACTGACAGTGCTGGAGCTGCCACCTTGGCCTCTTCCGGGTCACACACAGAGCTCCTGGTGCCACGCACAGAAAACCCAAGGCCAGGCTTCCGGCCGTGAACTCGCGCTTAGAGGCTGCCGCAGCCAGGCAGGCCATCGGGGGTGCCCCGGGCAGCTCAGGGGTTAGGAGCGCCGTGCGGGAGCCTCTGTTCCCTCAGGATGTACTTGTCCTGCTTCTGGGACCACCGCCCACCGCGTGCAGACGAGCCCTTTGTCCTGGACGGTCTGGAAGCTTCCAGCTCTGGGTCTGGGACTGTTCTTCCCCATGCTCTTGCCCACGTTGCTCCTGTGCCTGGGAACACACAGACATTCCACCAGACGGGGTCCTGGCCACGTTCAGGGGACTGTGTTCGACTATCCCTTACGTGATTACGGGGAAGGTCGGACTAGGACAGGAGAGCCCACAAAAGCAGGAGAGGCTCTTCACTTGGGTTGAGTGTTTAATTTTGAGGGCGTCATAGAGAGCCATCCCCTACGAATGAACTGTGTGAGTCCATGAGGACACGACCGGGCTAGTAGTGGATCACAGGCCATCGGAATCTCCGCAGACCCGCCATCTGGGTGGAGTATCTTCGCCTCGTCCTGAGCTGAGCCTCGCAGTTCTCTCAGTCCCAGATCACAGGAGGGTGGAGAGGCTGAAGCCCTCGCGTGCGGCCCAGCATCGCCCCTCAACGGCTCCCAGGCCGCATCTAAGTTCCAGGAGCCGGTCGTTTGCTCAGCATCGGGGGCTGGGCCCGGAGGCAGGACTGTGACCCCACATCTGTCACTCAGCACCCAGCACTGAACTCAGACTTCAGCCCGTGGCCAGCACGGAGGAGCCCCTTCCAGCCCCATCCGCAGGGTCCCCTCAGGTCCCGCTTTCCTCTGCCGTGACGGGGCCCAGTGGCCAGTGCAGCATCTGTCCTCTGCGCGTGCGGGGGGATCCGAGTGGGTCCGCCCACCTGCCACTCGGGCCACCGGCTCTGGGCTCTCCCCAGCCGCCAGCTCTCCCCAGAGAGCCTGAAAGCCTGACAGCGCTTGTTTTCCCCTCTGTCTGTCTGTTTGCCGCTCACGTAACTGTCCTCCTGCGTGTGACGGTGGCCAGGGACCCCCGGGAGGGCAGGGAGCAGAGGGAGGAGCCCTCCCACAGGGCTGACGGGGCCTGACTTTCCGGGCCCGATCCCGTTGCGTTCCTCTCCTGGCCTCGTGCTGGAAGCAGAGCGGCTGGAAGGAAACGCGCCTCCCTTGTCTGTGGTGTCAGCTCCATCCTGCGGGTGACACATGGGACCAGCTGCCACCGAACGCTGTTCCTGGGGGGAGTGGGTAGGGGACATACCAGGGGACAAAATGACAAAGGAAACCAGCATTAGGGATTCCAAGTCTCGGCTTGCCGGAGTGTTCTAGGGCATGCGGCCGTTCACAAAGCATTGACGGTTCATTCTCCTTTAATGTTTCGATGAGCTTCATAGAGCGGGTGCGATTATCCTGTCACATGTATAAACGAGGGAGCTGAGTGCTCATCCTTCATTTTCTCAATAAGTATTTACTGCGGGCCAGATGCCATTGTCCAGGACACGCGAGTTATGAACCTGTAGCTAGACTCTGAGGCCAAGGGTGGCGTCTCAGCTATTTTTGTTTTCCGTATTATCTAGCTGTTATGGGCTACGTTGTGCCCCCCTAAATTCATATGTTGAAGGTCCCCCAGGACCTTCAAATGTGACTATTTAGAGGCAGGGTCTCTCAAGAAGCAAATTAAAATAAGGTCACTGGGGTGGGCGCTGATCTGATCTGACTGGTGTTCTTGTAAGAAGAGGTGACCGGGACACACGCACACACACACACACAGGGGTGGCTACATGGAGGCAGCATAAAGACGGCCATCGACACACCAGGAGAGAGGCCTCGGGCAAAGCCAGCCCTGCTGAGACTTGATCTTGGGTCGCAGCCTCAGTGAACTGTGGGACGAGAAGCCAGCCAGTGAGGCAGGCGGGTGGTCACAACGGCAGCTCTGGGGACGTGCGCCCCTCGCTCACCGCTTGGGTTAAGAAGTGACTGTTACGTTGCGGAAGTAGAGCTTGCTGCACCTTCTGCTGGGCTCTGGGCCGACAGAGACGGACCGAGTCCCTTTCCGCCTCCGAGGACGCGCTCCATCCCGGGCAGGGGCGTGACCAGGTGATTACTATTCATCAGTGTGGCAGGTAGGGCAGGGCTGAGACCCCAGTGCAGCCATAGGAACGGAAGGCAGCTACTCGGCCTGGGTGGGTAGGGAAGACTCACAGGGAGGTGATGTTTTCTGTCAACCGAGGAGGGATTGTGAATGAGATAAGAGCTGTGGAATTCTGGGTTCAAATGCTATAAAAACTCCTCCTGACTTCCAAAAAAATCTGAATTCCTTAGTATGGTTTAAATGACTCTCAATGTCCTAGGCCCTGCCTTCCACCCGACTCATAGCTTTACTCATCCTCATACTTGGAACCCCATCCTGCAGCCCTGAGGGACTTGTACAATGTGTCAGGCACCCCAGGGTGTCCCGTGCAGTGGCTTTTGCTGGGGATATTTTTTATTTTTGCAGGTAAAGCCTGCCCCCCACCCCGCCCCAGCTCTCTAATGAGTAGCCTCTCGGTCCCTTGAGATGTCATGCTTGAGTCACCTCATCTAAAGCATCTCTCCAGGGATCCCTAAATGGGACAAACGGCTCCCTCTTTGGCCCCCACTATAGTCTATGCAGCCCAAAGACACTGTGTAGTTCTGATGGACATGTCTGACTCCCCTTACTATGTTATAAAATACGCCTCTTACTAAGCACAGGCCGATTCATTCCTGTTGGTGTCACCAGCTCCCTTAGTGGTGCTCAGCACACCATGGCTGGATGCAAACACAGAGCACAGCGCCCACAAAGGCTGCCCCTCGTTCAGTGTAGAAGGTGTGCTGAGGCTTTACAGTCAGGACTTGGGAGCTGAGGTTTGAAAAGCAGGCTGGTTACCTTGGGAGGGTTGTCAGACTCAGCAAATAAAAACACAGGACACCCGGTGAAACCTGAGTTTCGGGTCAACAGTCGTAGCATGTTTTTAAAGTAGGAGATGCCCCGTGTAATATTTGGGACATGTTGATGTTAAAGGGGATTCGTTTCTTTGTCTGAAACTCAAATTTGACTTGGTGTCTTATATGTTATTTGACCACCCTAATCATATGTCATGCTGAGAAACTTCCATGGCTCACTGCGTGAACTCGAGACACAGACAGGATCCTGTAGCTCGGACCCCACCCCTTGCCACACGACGGGGTGGGCAGAGCCCTGGCTGCTTCCTCGCCTGTGTTCTTAATTCTTTCATCAGCACTAGAGCCCGGGCAGGTGCAGGTGGCATCAGGGGCTGATTCCACACCGCGGAGGCCGAAGCACAGACATGCTCTCCAACCCAGAGAAGAGAGCGAAGAGGGGAGAGCAGAATAAAACACACACACACACACACACACAAGGCCAACACGGTCTCAGCCTTCCTCGGAGATTCACACAGCTTTGGGGAGCGATTTCCAAAGCTGAAAGTTGAAATCACACGGACATTATGCCCAGAACAAGTACAAAAAGTACTAAGTACAAAAAGTACTAAGCAGCAGCCAAAGGCGTGGCTCCCCGAGTCCCGTCAGTGGTGACTCCTGACACTCATGTGAGCCCCGCCTCCGCCAAATGCTGGCGTCCAACGCTCCCCACGGTGTTTCTAAACTGGAACGTGCTCGCTGCTTCCAGGCAGCAGCAGATGCAACGGCGACGACCAGTCTGAAAGTGGGTGGCTCGTTATGAACAACTGAGTCTATAAAAAATCCCAACATGAGCTCAAAGAAAAAAGAAAACTGCCAGAAGCTCCCAAAAATCTCTTCATGAGAGAACAGAACAGTGATCTGCACGGGAAACTTTACTCTTCAGTGTCATTTCCTAAAAGGTCCCTCTAACGTGGACTCACAACGGAGTCACTGCCCCGAGGACTTGGTACGGCCTCCACAGAGACCCCCACACAAGCCTAGACAAAGTCCCCCCACGCGGGCCAGTGGTCCCACTGGGTGAAGACAGCCGTTTGCTTTCTATCTAATGGCACAGTGACAGTACAGTCCCCCCGATGGTAATGGCACTTGTGCATTCGCTCCCCACTTTCATTCCATACGATGGCGTTTCTAGTCCCTGTCGTCCAATACGGCAGCCAGTGGACACCCGAGGCCACCGAGCCCTGGACATGTGAGTACTTTGAATTGAGGAGAGCTTTACATTTAAAACACAAAACTGACTTTGAAGACATAATCAGAAGGACTGTGTGAGGTCACCAATGATTTTTATGTTGGCTACATGTTGAAATAACATTTGGGATAAATTTGGTTAATATATTATGAAAACTCACTTTAACTGTCTCTTT
The DNA here is from genome assembly GCA_004027555.1 of Craseonycteris thonglongyai. NCBI lineage: Eukaryota > Metazoa > Chordata > Mammalia > Chiroptera > Craseonycteridae > Craseonycteris > Craseonycteris thonglongyai. The sequence continues at coordinate 1,790 of PVKE010020529.1, read as the reverse complement.
AAAAATTGCTTTAAAATTTTAATTAAAAAATAAAATTTTCCTTTTTGGTCCACCTGTGTGGCTCTCATTAAGATCTAAGGCATATTTTAATTAAAGTCTCACAGCAATTTTAACTGAAGGAGAAGCTGTGTGGTACACAGTTCCTGCCACTTATTTCCTCTTCTCTTCGCCTACCTCCACCCCTCCTCTCCCCTCCCCACCCCCATGCCGCAGCCCCGGGCCAGCGAACACATCTCCCACTTGAAAAATGACATAAAACACATCAGACACTCTCACATTCCTAATTTTCAAAAATTGTAAACACCTTGATATACGCTCTTGTTCCACTTCCTTTAATGAGGTTTTCCCTCCTCCTAATAAAGTTGGTGCCTGCACCCGTGGGTCGGATTTTATCTCTGCCTAATTTGCTGCTTATACTATCGTCTTTCCCTTTTGTGCATTACACCTACACCTTCTCTATTTCTCTGCCTCGCCATCGTGTGTATACATATTATGCAGAGATAGGGAGAGAGAGAAAATGTCTGAAATGATGTGTTGGTGAAGGGTTATCCGGGGGTCTCTACCCGTACTTGCTTTGAACTTTGTTGTCTTCCCATATTTTAGTTCATGTTTAATAATAAGCCTCTTTGTTCCTTTCTCACTCTTTTTCTTTTCCTTTCTCTCATAAGAGATAATGCCTCCTATGTGGTTGTGAGAGTTCACAAGTTAGAACTTGTGTGGGACACGAGACGCTCAATTATCCTATGACCTGAGCCGCCTCTAGGTCACTCCTGGCAGAATCCTTGGGTTCTAAGGGCTTACTAAGTGTTCTAAGGGCGTTATGTTTTAACTTACTTAATCCTTTCAACAGCCCTGGGAGGCAGGTGCTTTGCCCTCCCCATCCCACTAGTGAGAAAACTGAGTCACGAAAAGCTAGATGACATTCCTAGGGCCGCTCAACTAAGATGAAGGGGTCATTCGGGGGCTGAGTGCAGAATCCAGGCTCTTAACCTGAAGTCTCGTAACTGAATTACTGACTTTTCAACAACGCCATCTCGTAGGGCATTTCCTACCTGCTGAGGTCTAGAAGCTGAATGGGAGCGTTGAGAGGCTTGAAGGTCGTGACATGCTTTTCTGTTTTAGCGTCTTGCTTGATGGAATGGAAACGCCTCCATCCCTGCCGTCCCGCCCCACTGTGTGCCACCCCCACTCAGCAGACGGCCAGCCGCCTCCGCTCCGGGTGTCCTGGGACGTGGAAGTAACAGGACGGGCTTCGGGACCGCTGGCTCCTAGGTGATGAGAACCTCCGTTCCCCCCAGTGCGGCACGGTGCTGCTCCTTATCTCTCAGCACTGTGCTGGGAGGCCCAGCCACGCGGGCTGGCAGGATGGATTGCAGGGCACACAGGTTTCCGTGTGTGCACGCGTGGAGCCGCGTCTGCAGGGTGTGCAGTGCCCGCTTGCACTGGGATGAACGCACGAGGCATCATTTCTAGTCGTAAGCAGGCCTGTGTGAGGTAGCTGTGCAACAGCTGCTACCAGCAACACACAGAAGGAGCCTGTACGGTTGCAAGCTACTCTGCACTCGGGGACAGTGTGAGGCGTCCACTTTGGTCGCCTCTGCGGTGTCCATCACAACAGAAGTCCCTTCCTGATGGTCTCAGGATCAAGTCGGAACGCCAGTGTGTTTAAAACAAGATGGCTGGACAAAAACCAGGTGGCAGGTTTATTGAAAATACCAACCAAAATACATCCAAACAAAAAGGCGACAATGTCATGGTGACCTACTTCATCCTGAAAACGAAAATGCCCC
>PVKE010020528.1:0-27394 GCA_004027555.1 Craseonycteris thonglongyai | reverse complement strand
TAACATTACCTTATGTTTTAGGTTCCGTGACTGCCTATTTATAAACAATTAAATGTTTATAGGACTACTTCTCTGAGAGAAAATATGTTCTGTTTAGGAAAATTAGAAGTCCTAAAGTTCTCATTTCTTTTCCAACTCAGATTTCTTAGGAAACAAATAGTACACTACTTATTCTCTTTTGCAAATGCACAAAGAGGTGAATGGTTTCTTCCAGTTCTGAAAGCAATAGTCAATAAGAATTTTCCAACATATTTGAGATTTTCCAAAAAACAAAAAAGATAGATTGGCTCAGACTTGCTTGGCAAAGAATCAGATATTGGAAGGCTCTATTTGGACCCAACATCAGATTTTATATGGCTAAATAATATTAAGCCTAGAAAATAGTCAAGAATAATAGAAGAAAAATGTATAATTGCTTGAGATGACACAGTAAATATCAGGGAAGTATACGTATGTTATGCAAGTCAAACCGAGAAAAAGGGGTGGAGGCCTGGAATCAGAAAGACTAAGACAGATGAAAGGGTACTCCTAAAAACAGGATAATTTGGATTTGGTAGGTATGTCATGTGACAAATGTAAAGGAACCTGCTGTCCAAAGTTTGGGGTAGAAGGAAGGTTGATTGAGGAAAGGCCCAGAGCTAGCTGAGTGGCAGCCCAAGGAAGACTAAATCTACGTGTTGCTCTAAGATGTCATGAGGTTCATTAATAACTCCTAAGATCAGTAGTAACCCAGTCACCCTAAACCAGAATTCCTCAGACAGGGTGAGAAAAGAGCAGAAGCCAGCATTCTTAGAATACTGTTTCAAGCAATAAATTAAGTATTTTATTTAAATATTCATAGGATCCTGGATCTCAACCTTGCTGTGCAATCACTTCTATATACTTGGGTTCACTGTATTCTCTTTGTTTTGTTTTGTAGTAGACAGCATTGGTAGCTTATCAATCAATCCCCTTCTTTTTCTTGCTGGGTAGAAAAACACAGAGCATTGTTTTTGTTTTATGTTTTTTGTTTTTACGTACCTATACTTCTGTTAGCCCTTAGGACCCAGGAGATGTTAACTGTACTCTGAGCTTTAGACAAGAAACTTAAGTTTAAATTAAGCCAATCATGGGAAACCCATCTCACTTGACAATGATTGGTTCAGTTATCCAAGCATAAAGTAGATGATCATTTAGGGAATAATTTTTATTTTATAGTTGGAAGAGACATTTCCTCTCCTATATCTGCATATTAACAAATTAGATGGCTACCAGCTTTTGACCATGAGGAATAAAGCCAACATAAAAGAGGGCAAAACTGAACAATTTGCAGAGAAATGAAACTGGAATCCTAATTGATTAGAAATCTATGTAAACTAAAAGTTTCTTATTGTGTGGTCTATTTTAAATTAGGATTACTGTAGCTGAAACCATACTAAAAGATAAAGACCTGAATGAATATGGAGTTGAAGGACTATTTGATTTGATTGTTACTATTGCTATTACTTTCTAATATGGAAGAAATACAAACATTTAAGTACTCAATAAAAGATGTCATGAAGAAAGAGAAGTTAAAGATAATTAACTTTAAAGGGGGGAAAAGGATGGAGCAAGATTCTTGAAAAACATAAAGTAGGAAAAATGGCACCTCTTCTATTGTGAAAAAAAAATAAGTTGAAAATAATGGAAGTATATGGAGGCATCTGTGCAGGTTTTGTGGTAAGTTGATTACATTTACTGAAGATGATTTTTCTGTTATTTGGAAAGAAGTAGGTGAATTGATGTGATGAGAGTAAAATGACATATGGTACCTGTGGAATTAGTTATGGAGGGTAGACATGATTTAAAATTACTAGACAAAGAAGAGGAGCAATGGCTAAGAGGACAAAGAAGGCTCACTGAGAAACATTGTGGATATGATACTGGAGAGCATTAATTAGTATTAATTCCCATCTTTCCAGTTGCATAAAAAGTTAACTTGGTAGATAGCTAGATTTATTATGCATTTGGATCCATGGGGCCAGAGACTAAGGATAGTGGCAGAAGTCAGTTGAAGTGATGAGCCATGGATTCAGGTAGAGACAGAAGAGAAGGTAGAAAAAGATAAATATGTTAAAGGGAAAAAAAGAAAATGAGTACTCAGCAGAGTTAGAAAATTCTTGGCTTACAGTTGGAGGATCAGGTATTAAAAGTTATGACAAAGAACTATTGAGGACTTAATATATTTTGTCCTTGTCACTCACTGAGAAGTAATTTGCTTCTATAAAATTGGATTAATAGATATGGCATTGCTTTAATTTAATAAAACTTAAATAAAAGCAAACCCTTGGTACTCCCTAGCCTTCAACTTTCTTCTTCCCCTTCCAGTTATCTAGAGTTTCCATTCTCCTAACTCCTCTCCTGTCCATACATTCCTATGAAAAAATAAATATTTTTCATGATACCTTATAAATGATTAAAACATGTTAACATGGCTTCTGTTCACAGAAATATTGAGTCCAAACATAAGCATTATTTTATAGATGGGGGAAGTATCTTTAATTTGTACTTTCAGGCATCTGCCTTCTAATTGGGGAGGATTTCTCTGAGCTGGGTAAAATTTCCAGAACTTTTGAAATCACATCATGTGTTCAACTTTCTATTTACAATTTGCTCATGAAAAAACTATTTTTGAATTTATTTACTGAAAAAGCTTTTCCTCCTGTGATTGAGTTTTGCAGTACCAAGGTCAAAATAAACCCAGGAATAATAAAATTTAGTAGAAATTTGATTGCACTTTATAAATTTTTATTTTTATTTTATTTTTGACAGAAAAACAGAGAGATACAGAGACAGAGAGAGAACTGAACTGTGGGAACTCCCCAGTTCAGCATGTGGGTCCGCCTGGGCCAGAGCTGGGATTCGATCCTCGGTCCTCGGGGCTTCAAAGCGAGTGCTTAAACCTCTAAGCCATCCCGGCTTTCCCAATTGATTGCAATTTAAAAATATCCAAAATATGAGTATTTTTGGTAAATAATTCCATAGTAAATTTTATGATTATAGAAAAATATAGTGCTAACAGAGGAATGTTTTTCATAACAATAACTACCTCTCTCTGTGTTTTACATCTTCAGAGGCTAATAAGACTGTCAAATTGATGGAAAGTTTCTGCTTACTAAATTATAGGTCCTCGGTTTACATTAGTGTCTTATATGCCAAAAATGAAATGCTGTCTCATTTCAAAGTTTGTGATTTTATTTTATTACTTATAATTGATTTCCCTAGTACTCTAAGATATAATAGTCCTTTTATTAGGTTGTTTTAAAAAGGAAAGAAGGGGGAAGGGAAGAAGGGAGGGATGGCGGGAAAATGGAGGAAGGGAAAAGGAGAAAAAAAGTTAGAGAGGGAGAAATCAAAGAAAGAAGAAAAGCAACTATGAAACATTAGTATTCTTCCTGTCAACATGTTACATGACAACAAAAGTATTTTTTATTTTTCTTGCCTTCATTTGGTTTGAGTTAACCTGCTTCTTTTAGTTTCTCTTAGTTTGTAATGTCATAGCAGTTACCGTGACAAAACATTAAAACTGAAAAATATGAGAGATCATAAAGAAATTTCTCCTTATGTCACCTCCCATATAATATCATTTATGAGAGAAAATGTGCACTGAGATTTAATTCTGACATGTAAAACAAATCTGAGTAATAAATAAAATTTACTAAAGATGACAAAGTAGAGACGAGGAGAGAACTTATTTAAAAAAGAAGCTATCCTCTGAGTCCCTTTGGGAACATAGAGAAATGTTCTCTAAAGGAAACTAAGCATTTACTACAGTAAAGTGTGCTACCTAATTGGAAAACATCTAAGAGGAATTATATAGTTTCAAATGTAAAAATTCAAAATAATTACATCATTAACTTTAAAATGACCTTTTTATGTTATGGTGATCTGTAATCATTGTCAAGAAGAAATTGCAACATAGGGGCGAACACTTATGTTCACTGCAATGTTAATTACAATAGCCAAGATATGGAAACAACCAAAATGCCCATCAATAAACAATTGGATAAAGAACTTGTGCTACATATATACAGTGGAATATCACTCAGCCATAAAAAAGAATGAAATCTTGCTAACTGCAAAATCATGGATAGACCTGAGGGTATTGTGCTGAATGGAGTAAGTCACACTGAGAAAGACAAAGACCTTATGATCTCACTTACATGTGGAATCAAAAGAATAAAATAAATGAACAGACATGATAGAAACAGACTCATGGACACAGAACAAACTGATGGTTATTAGATGGGAAGGGATTGGAAGGCTGGGTGAGAAAGGTAAAGGGATTAAGTAGTAAGAAACAGTAGTTCCAAAAGGGTCATGGGGATGTAAAGTACTGTATAGGGAAGAAAGTCAATAATGTTATAAAAATTATGTATAATGTCAGATCAGTACTAGACTTATGGGGAGATCACTTTATAAGTTATATAAATGTCTAACCACTATACTGTACACATGAAACTAATAGAAATTAATATTTAATCTCAACTATAATTAAAAAATTGTCATGAGGATATGTTAATATAGCATAGGGAATATAGTCAATAATATTATAATAATTATGTAGAGTGTCAGATGGTTAATAGACTTATTGGGATTGTCACTTTGTGAGGTATATAAATGACTAATCACTGTTGTTTTGTACACATAAAAAAAACATTAAAAAAAGAAATTTTAAAACCATTCATCAGTAAAAAGGTAATGAAAGTAGGTATAATTACAGGTTGAAATTATTTGTATATGCACAAGGGAACATCCTGGTGGCCTCACACAGCACCGAGCCCTGCTTCTTCTGTTATGGTGTTGGAACAGTTTACATGCTCACCACAGAAGTCTACCAAACAATGTGCATATAAGGCAGGATTTAGTAGGACAAGCATACAACACATTCTTAAAGCAGCAAAATGGAAAGTTTTCATCCCAAGATTATTACCTGAACTGAATGAAGATGAACTGATTGAAGGTTGCAGAGAATTTGCCAGGACAATGGGTAGGACAAAGAGGTGAGATTGAGTTCCTCCACTTTCTACTGACTTAATACCCCTTGACTTTTACCTATGGGGGACCTTAAAGGATGTGGTGTACTGTAAAAAAAAAACCAAAAAAAAAAAAACCCAGCTACACTGGCAGTACTTTGGGAAGAAATTGAAATGGCATGTGCAGCGATACAAGTGGACACTTTGGTGTAGTTCACCGTAATCAGAGGTGTCTGGACGCTGATATGACTTGTATTCATCTTCTGTTATCAGTATTTATTGAGTATTATAATAATAGTTTTTTCTTTCTTAAAATGTGTATACATATTTTTGGCACCCTCTATATAATGAGAACTGTTGTGCAACATCTATGTAACCTGGTAGCCAAGGGGAGTGGATTGGAATGCGCATGTGTGAACAATGACAACTTCACTGTATTAGTTAGCGTGGGCACTAGATGTCATTGAGTGAAAATGAGTACTGGGCAGCTGTAGCATTTAAAATATGACAAGACAGCTTCTGGTGATTGCAAAAAAATATTTGGCAGAAAATTGTTAACAGTGGAAGAGATGCTGGAAGAACAGTGTTAGGTCTCAAGGTGCCTACTTTAAAGGGGACTGAGGTGTCATTGTCCTACATACAATATTTTTTCTTCAATAAAGTCTCTGTTTTTCATTTATATGGCTGGATACCTTTCAGAGAGACCATATATATAACAAAAACTTACACAAGTTCTTGGTAGTAATAAATTCATGATAATGGAATTTTATGTGTTTTGTTTTTGTGGTAGTATTTATCACTACTTCCTAACATTTTTACAATGATTATTTGTTAATTATTTAATTAAAAGCACTAAAAAATCATTTAGTGTGAATTCTAAATCTCATCATCAACATCCATAAAGGCTTTGTCCTTTCAGGAGTTTTATTTCCTAGAATAGGCCAGGTCCGGCAGAAATAATGCCATAACATCATAAGGCTTGCTTTGTCTTGCATGAGGTGGACAGCAATTTGAATGCTTTAGCTAAAATGTCAGATAGTGTGCTTGAGTGTGATATTGTTAAGGTTACAGAATTACGTGCTTATGATTTTGTATTGAAAGATTTGGTATAGATTACCAGCTCATAAGAAAGGAGTGTTACTTTTTGCTGGGGTGTTACTGCTGCTAGGCCCTGTATTGTATTATCCATAAATGTTGAAAGGATTAGAGAAACTTCTACCAAGCTTGTCCAGCCCACAGCCTGCAGGTTGGATGTGGTCCAACATAAATTCATAAACTGACTTAAAACTTTATGAGATGTTTTTCCAATTTATTTTTTAGCTCATCAGCTATCATTAGTGTTAGTATATTTTATGTGTGGTCCAAGACCATTTTTTTTACATGGTAGCCCAGAGAAGCCAAAAGGTTGGACACCCCTATCTCTCAGCTTTTGTTACTGGTTTGTTTGCTTGCTTTGTAGATATGACTGACAGTGTATATGTGTGGCTTCTTTATGGTGGGATGTTGCATTTGACTCTACTCTAGTATGTGGCATAACTCTGCCCAGAGGATGTAACTGTCAGAACTTACTTTGCTTTAATATATAAAAATAAACAATTTGCATGTGACACATTTATCAAAAAATTAAAATATAAATTTGAAGTATTACATGTTCACATATTTTAGCTCCATATGCCATCAATCCCTTTTGCTGCTTAATTGATTTTCAATTTGTTCTGGATTTTTATATATGTAACCAGTCTTTGTAAGCTCCCTAAAAAGTTGTGTATATATTACATCCTTGATCATCATTCCAGGTATCAAAACTATTGATTTTATAGATGAATCCACTGTTATTAATACCAGGATAATAGCTCTCAAATCATTTCTCAATTTCCATAGGTAGAATCTTTTCTTTAATATTAATTCTAAGTAATTTAATTTTTTCTCTCTCCTCTTTTTGTGTCATGCTTGCTTAATAAAGATAGATGAGAAACAAAAGTCTGAATATTTTTTCTGCTTGCTTGTCTCTGAAAGAAAAATATTGGTGTACTTAAAGATAAGCAATTGAATGCTGATACTTTGAAAGAGCCATTTTAATCATTGACTGTAGTGGAGCACTTAATGCATGTAATGGAATTTAAAAATAGATTAAAAATGTATTCAATAAATGTATGCTATCATTTGATTACTTTGTAGTTGGACATAAAACCATCCTTTCTGTAAGTTATGTTATTTCATTTTGGGTTAATCACTGAATAAGATGAATTCTGGTTTTGATATTTAGTGTACAAGCATCTTGATGTTTTATCAAGCATTTAATAAATTTGACTTCAGTGGTTTATATTTGTTTTTTTATTGAGATTTTCTCATAATTATTTTCATCAATAAGAGTGACTAAGCAGTAGCTATGCTGGTTTAGTAGGTAAAACCACAATGTTGGGAATAATCATTGTCTCTATGTTAAGGTATGTCTGAGACATTGTCTAGCATCTCTCCTGATAAATACACATGAGAACTATTGGTGTTTTGTTTGAGACACTCTTTTCAGAATTTATATTTGTTTGTCATTCTATCTTTTATTTCATTAGCATCTTAAAAAAGACACACCATTTTAGTAAACTGCATTCAACATTTTAGGTCTGCTCTATGATATAGCCTTATATATTCATATGTTATAATGTTTCCTGTTGTTTCCAAAGGAGTTTTCCTCATCTCGTGTTTCCACCATATTATACCCATAGACTCTATGATGCTTGAAATTCCAAATAGATTCATTTGTCTACAAAATCTAATATTTCATATCTACCTATCCACTTATAACTCCACAATATATAAATCTATTTTGCATTGAAGTTAAAAATAATGTGAATTCTCATGTTCCTAGTTTTTGAAAATGACATTTTAGTTTGTATCAAACCTTGATATTATTTTTACTCTTCACTTTCCTAGATCATTCTCAAACATTTATATTAAAATCTGCTCTAATCCCATGACACCATCCACTCCCTTGTCCTTTCCCAATATAGTACACTTCTTATGGTCAACATGACTCTTACAAATGTGGATTTCATTGTTTTAATTTGTTTTTTTCATTTTCTTTTCAGATTTATTTTATTTTGAGAGAAGGTGTGAGAGAGGGAGAGAGAGAGGGGTGAGGCCTACAGTAGTCTCCATAGTTGTACATCATTAATTGTGACAGTTTCATTTCACACAGGTGGACATGGTCTAGTGGGATGGAAATGGTACCGGGGACCTTCCACGTGGGAAGTGAGAACTTTCCCTGCTGAGCCATCCAGGCAGTTACCAATTGCACTGCAGTTCAGCATATGGATTTGCGTGGTCCAGGATCGGAAATCAAATCCCACACCTCACTATTTCGAGGCAAGTGCTCAATTACTGAGCTATCCTGGCATCACTTAATTTCATTCTTAAACATCAGTGATGACTCATCAAGTTTTTTTTCAACTCCCCAGTTCCCACTCTTAGCTCTCAATATTGTTATCTTGGGTAAACATCAGTGGATCATTTACCATTGTTTATTTTCTTTCGAAAGCGTTATTCCTACCAGCTTGAATGTTCTCCACAACTCAGACCATTATTATCTACAGTGTATTTTTTTTGTTCTTTAAATTTTAGTACCATCTTTCTCATCAAGGTTTTGTGGGTTATTTTTGAAATGTTAGTCAATGGCTGCTGTTTCTGTACTTACACTTTTATTAATTTATTCAAAATATTAAGAACTAATACATATTACATTTTTACTGTTCTGTTTTACATTATAGGTTATAAAACTCAGTGTATGCAAAGTATACATAATTAGAGTGTGTATATATGTGCTCATGCATGTGTGTATATGTGTGTATGTGTGTGTATATGTGTATGTTCACTGAGGCAGAAGAATGAAGGTGCCCTATGTTAGAAGAGGTAACTTTTGCCTGTTCCACAATTTTATCATGGTCCAACTGACTTCTCCACGTCAATTGAAGTTGCACATTAAGAAGTCTTAAATAACTTTCTTCTGCCTGTTCAAACCTTCTTTGCCTTACTTTAACTCATTACCCAGCAGCTGCCTGAGTATTTTGCTTTAATCTATCTCTACTCAGCTAATTTAGAAATACTATTTTTGATGAAAATAGCACATAAGTATCCACTGAGAAATCCCTGATGGTTTAATTATCACTGATTTTTTAAAGAAGCAATTTAAAATGGTCTATAATTGTGGTTAATTTAGTGATAAGTTTTCAGTGGTGTGGACGTGGCAATAAGTGCTGTAATATTAAACAGGCCTTCTTGGGCTTAGGGTGATTTTGATTGTCAAGTTTCTTGTATACAAAACCAATATAGGAATCCCTATAAGAAAGGCTTCTTTACAAATCTAAGCCTTTATTGAGTGTGTTTGTTTATTTTGAAGCTTATGATGGAAAAGTAAAAGTCTCTTTGGAGAAAACCAAATTTTAAAAACAACTTAAATCATTCTTATAAGCCCCCCTATTTTTGAATCATGCGATACTTTCAGTAAAAATGGCAAGCAAATACTATCAGTGATCTTTAATACATTTTCTGCTTGTTTATACAAAGACAGAAAATTTGAGAAATAAACTAGCACAGTGAGTTCACTACTGAGTAGATAATCATAATTTTTAAGGAAGACTTTGACAACAGCTTAAGGGATACACAAAATCAAAGCATTAAACCACATAAAGGGATTAGACTGGTGTTTTCTCAGTAATGGGGTGTGTTGCATAATTCTGGAACTTGAATGGGAGAAGAAATGTGTGTATCTTAATCCTAAACATGCAAAACATGTTTATTCTTAGGAATACATTCACTATTTTAAATAATAAGTATGTTTTTTATAATATCCACATGGATTTTCTAAATGCTATTATTTTACAACATTAAGTCAAACATAGTGAGACAAGTCCTTATCATTTAATGGAAAGGATTAAGTGAGATTATAAAAATATTTTAAATCACTTTTTCCCAAGTTTGTTTTATGAAAAGAAGTCCTACAAGGTGTTTAATGAAAAATAAAGGTGTCCATGAATAAATGTTTTTAAAGTATTGCAAATATTATGTCCTATATTGAAGTCAAGGCACTCATTAACATATTAAAGACTGAGCATTTTGCAACACATTGGAAGCTAACTTTCCTCTAAATTATTTCAGTACAAGATATTTTCCCAAGCCTCACTGCACTGACTTTGGTATAGTTGATTTGACCTCACTCAACTTATTTTCCCTCATCTATAAAGGAGCAACTGTTGTGCCTCCCTCAATGTGTTGTATTATATACAGAAATTTATTTCAGCAGTACTTAAATATTACCCAAACCCCCCTACTTTCCAACTTAATTTTGTCTCAAACTGTTTGGCAACCTTGATTTTTCAAGTCAGTTTGGTTTCCCTTCCAAATGAAATGACTGTTTTAAACATGTTCTTCCACCCACTCATCTTGGAGGACACTCCTCTAGCTGCCTTGCTCATTAAATGGCTTTGCTTACTATCTCTCAGTAAAAATGTAAATCTTATGGGCAGTGCTCAGTGTCAGGCTGCCATACCTCCAAAACATACCTGCTTGTTGTCAGTGCTTTCCTTACTACTAAATAGTGGTGTATTTCCCTCAGTTACAGGTCTGAAACCCACCTTCTCCAACACTCTCAGAGCTCCAAGCACATTTCCCTTATCTATCTCATATGTTCACTGAGTTTATTCCTTTAGTTGATTCCATCAATATTTAAAAACAGGTTTGTGTTCCTATCAAAGCAATAAAAACTGCTACTACCATCATATCTCTTTCCTCCAATTTTAAAGGAACTATCTGTACTTACTATCTTTTCTCCTTGCCTTCTATTCACTCTGAATAAATAAATCTTAAATCTGGCTCCTGCACATATAATTTATTCTCAAAAAGGTAGCCACTAGTTGTTTGTTTGTATATAACAACTTTGACATGCTTTGAAAAAATACTTTGAGAACTAATTTCATATTTTCTATGATTTACACAAAACTTAGAATTTACCCACACATATAATCACTATATAGACTGATAATTTGAAAAGCAATTCTCTAAAATATGTTAAATATATAAAGCAAAATTTTACTTCCAAGACCAAAAACAAAGAGAAAAGATAATGTTCATATTACCTTTTTAAAATGCTAGATTCTTCTCCCTCTAGTTCCATTTGAAATCCCAAAAGTCACAAAGCATCACATCTTAACACCTTAATGTAGCTCTTCTATATCTATACTCATATAATTTATTGCTGGACGGACCATAAATAAATTAGACATTTCTCAGTGTATCATGAATATTCATTACTTCTCAAATGGCTTAGGCTGATTTCTTTTTAAAATAACTACCGTAATTCCGGGGAAGCCGGGATGGCTCAATGGGTTAGGCGCTCACTTTGCAGCCCAGGGTACCACGGATTGAATCCCGGCCCTGGCCTGTGTGGACCCATATGCTGAACTGGGGAGTGCCCCCAGTTCAGTTCTCACTGGGGCGAGACCCCGGCCCAGTTCCCGCCCTGTGCAGCCCCAAGCCCACTGTGGAATGAAACTATGTGGAAAAACCAATGACATACAACTATGGAGACTGTTCTGGGCCCTCCCCCTTCTCTCTGTCTCTGACTCTGTATCTATCTCTCTCTCTCTGTCAAAAATAATAAATAAATCTTTTAAATAAATAAATAAATAAATAAAATAACTAATACCTTTATTTAACCAGGTCTTTTGTTTACAAACAGCATCCATTAAACTCTTAACCCTAATGTTCATATCCAAATTTAAGAGATCCTCAAACCTTTTACAAAGTATAATAAAGGCTTCTCACTATATCAGTGAGGTGTGTTAAAAGGGCCGGGGTGTTTTGAATTAAGATTCAAACTTTATCCTTAACTGCTCATTTTATTCCTATTCAGAACACTCTTAATATCAGGAAATTACTTTGATAATTTTCCTATTTGAAAATGACTTGCTGAATTTGAAATGAGAATTATTTTAATTACAGTGACAGAAAAGTTAATATGATATTTTTTTCTAGCAGTTTGTTCCACATGAGTTCATTCAAGAAGTGAAAATGTGTTGGCTATAACTAATATGCACATTATACAGTTTGAGTATGTAAATGGTAGCTTAAATATTAATGGTAGCCTGATTTTATAAGCAGTGTTTTAAAACAAAGTATCTAGGCTCTCTACAAATAGAAAGGGCTACTAAAAATAAACCACTGTTTTTTTGCGTGTTACTAGTCTTGTTATTTTGCTGTTCCTTTTCCCATTCCAGTACATTGATTATATCATTTTCTTTTAAACTTTTCTTCCAAAATATTTATCTCCAAGAACAGTTGTTGAGATGGGGGCAATAATGTTGCTGGGTTGCTATCATGGAGAACAAACGGTGATTTGGAGACTATACCTGATCTCTTACATGTTAAATATGTAAATTTTATTAATACCTTTAAATGCATTATCTCATTTAATCCTAGCACCATTCCTTTGAAATAGACAATAAAATTATGCTCTACTCCATTTTACAAATGAAGCAAATTTAAATAACAACCGCAAATGCACTTGATAAAGGACTTAAAATTGGATCACAAATCTATCTTCAAACAAATTTCATGCTTTGATTCCCTGAAAGTACTAAATAACATGAATCTACAGCTTTGGGTTATCCAAAATTTATTTAAATTTGGCTTTAGAATGCTATTTTTCTCTTTATTTGGCCAGGATTAAAATTCATATATACTTTCTATGCAGAAAGATTGTTATGATAATGTAAGCCAATAAAAAGAAAAAAAAAGTGCATTTTTTGGAAATGGAATGGCTTATATTTAAGTTTATCATAGATAATTGAGAGTTAACTCTGAAAGTCTAAGAAGGTTCTTTCCAGTGCAGTAATTGTGGGATAAATTTTGTAAATGAGGTTTTATATTTAACATTGATTCAAATTAATATTGGCAAATTTTGGGAAAGAAATTGTTTCTATGATATATTTGTACTCTTAGATTGTTAGACATAAGCTATTTACACACTACTCAGTATGTAAGATTTTATTGTAATTGATCAATGTATAAAATTGATATTAACACTAGTGATTTCTACACATTTAGGTGTTTACATCAGAAGAGAACCTTATATTATTATGCTTTCAAGCTTTTTTTTATTTAGCATTAATATATATAATGTCTGCCTTCAGAAAGTAAACTACTTCTTTTATTTAAAATTATGGACAATTTTCTATTTGCTCATTCTTTTTCACATCCCTGACACCTGAAATTCTAGAATGTATATTATGTTTTATAAGAAGAAATTGTCACATAATTACAACTATTTTGTAGGCCATGATCTGTGTTAAGAAGACATTTAATGTATTATTCACCTCTTCTAAAATATGTTTAATTTTTTTTTTGAATTCTTTCTTTGGATTCTCAATTTTTTAGCATCTTCATTGAGATTTTTATGGTAATTTTCTTTTCATTAAGTATATTTTAATTTTACAATTCAATGATTTTAATTAAATTTACAGTTTTACAACCATCAACACAATCTAATTTTAGAATATTGCATCACCCCAAAAAGAAAGCCCAGGATTATTAACAGTCAATACCCATTCTCACCCCAATCTCTAGGCAACAATGAATCTACTTTCTGTCTTTATATATTTAACTATTCTAGACATAAAATATAGTCATGTACATACTTTTATGTCTGGCTTATTTCATGAAGCACAATGTTTCTGATTTGCCTTTATGTTGTAATATTTTTGGGTACTTCATTTCTTTTAATGGCAGAATTATATTTAAATACATATATGGCACTTTAGAAAAATCTATTCACTAGTTGGTGGGAAATAATTGGGTCTTTATGACTTTTTTGACTGCTATAAATAAAGCTATGAACATTCCTGTACAGGTGTTATGTGGACATCTGTTTTCTGCTCCTGGGTAAATATCTAAGAGTAGAGTTGCTGGATTTTATAATTTTTATCTTTAGCATTTTGAGAAACTAGTAAACTGTTTCAAAAGTGTCTACAAATACACCGGTTTGCATTTCTACTAGCAATGTTCAAGTGTTTAGATTTCTCTAATCCTCACCATTTTCTGTCTTTTGATTATATTCTGGTGGATGTGAAACTATAATAATGTAGCCTTTATTTTCATTTCTCTATTGGTGAATAATCCTGAGAACAGTTTTATGTACTTATTGGCCATTTTTATATCTTCTTTGGAATAATGTTTATTCAATACCTTTGCCTATTTTTCTGAGGGTTTTTTTGTTTGTGTGTTTGTTTTGTAATATAGAGTTGCAAGTTTTCTTTATATATTCTGGATACAAATCCCTTATCATATATGTGATTTCCAAATACTTTTACCTTTTATGTGGTATCTTTTGAAGCACAGTGTTTTAAGATTTTGATGAAGTTCAATTTATCAATTTTTTAATCACTTTACTTTTTGTACTATCTAAGAAATCATTAACTAACCCAGGATCCTGAAGATTTACTTCTGTGCTTTTTTTCTAAGAATTTTATATATTTAAATCTTACAATTAGGTCTGTGATCTGTTATTAGTTGATTTTTATGTATGTTAATAGGGATTCAAATTCATATTTTTATTGTTAAATTTAATGGGGTGACATTGGTTGGTAATAATTAGATAGTTTACCGATGTACAAGTCCACATCACATCACCCATGCATCGCATTATGTGCCCACCACCCAGAATCAGCTCCCCCTCCACCACCATATATCCAGTGCCCACTCCCACCTCCCCCCACAACTCTCCCTCCCCCCTTCTCCCCCTCCTTGAGGTAACCACCAAAACTATTGAGTGTGTCCATAATGCTGGTGCCCTCTCCCACCTCCCCTCCCTCTCTCCTTCCCCCCTCCTCCCCTTACCTCAGGCAATCACCAAGCTATTGAGTATGTCCATAGGTCTCTGTGTCTTTGTAACTTTCAGTTTTATATTCCATCTATAAGTGAGGTCATATTTTTCCGGATTCTTTCATTCTGACTTATTTCGCTTAATAAGATGGTCTCTAGGTCCATCCATGTTGCCAGAAATGACTGTAATTTATCATTTCTCATCGCTGAGTAGTATTCCATTGTGTAAATGTACCACATCTTCTTGATCCAGTCATCTATTGAAGGGCATTTTGGTTGTTTCCATGTTCTGGCCACTGTGAACAGTGCTGCGATGAACATGCGGGTACAAACATCTTTAAAGATTAAGGTTTTCAGGTTGTTTGGGTAGATGCCCAGTAGTGGGATGGCTGGGTCATATGGTAATTCCATTCGTAATTTTTTGAGGAATCTTCATACAGCCTTCCATAGTGGTTGTACCAGTTTACATTTGCACCAGCAGTGTATGAGGGTTCCTTTTTGTCCACAGCCTCTCCAGCACTTGTTATCCCTTGTCTTGTTGATTATAGCCATTCTAACAGGTGTAAGATGTCACCCCATTAAATTTAATAATAAATCAGTCTTACTGAAAAAAAAAGAAAGGAAAGGAGTAAAACTCTTGAAACAAGAGGGGACAACTGAAAAAAAAAATTGTTTTAGATATAAGCCAGACCGAAAACGCTAACAACCACATGACTTCACTGATGTGTGGGGTATAAAACTGAAAGCAACAAAGAAACAAAATCTCATGGACACAGTCAATAGTTTAGTGGTGGGGAAGCTGGGATGGCTCAGTGGGCTAAGCGCTCACTTTGCAGCGCCAGGGACCAGGGATCGAATCCCGGCCCCGGCCCGTGCGGAACCATATGCTGAACTGGGAGCTCCCCCAGTTCAGTTCTCTCTCTGTCTCTGTATCTCTCTCTCTCTCTCTCTCTGTCAAAAAACAATAATAAAAATAAATAAATAAATATTTTTAAAAAAAGAATTTGTATTTAAATAGTTTAGTGGTGACCTGAGGGTAAGGTGGGGATGGGGGTAGGAGAAGAGGAAGGGGAAGTTAGGGAAGCTAAATATATGGTGCTGGAAAGAATTGTACACCTGAAACCTACATAATTATTACTAACCAATGTAACCCTAATAAATTTAACAATAAAAAAATTCCATATTTTTGCATATGGATGTGTATTTATATAATTCGTTCAAAATACCTTCCCCCCCCCCCATTTAATTTTACTGGCATTTGTTAAAAATCAAATGAGCATAAATATAAGGGGTTTTTTTTCTGGGTTCTCAATTGTACTACCTTCAGACAGAGTATGCAGCCTATGGTAGTTTCTTCACATGCATGCACTTATATTCACTCTCTGAATACTTTATTGGGGACCCTCTATATAAATTTTATTTCTTCCACTAAACCAGAACAAAAACTCTTCCTCAAAAGGCCAGACAGAAAATATTTTAAACTTGTAAGATATACAATCTCTGTTGCAACTACTCATCTCTGATGCTTTAGCACATGTATAAAAGAATGAGCATGGTTGATCCAATACAATCTTATTACTAAAACACAAAGCTGGCCTATGATTCATGTTTGCTAATCCCTTTACTAAATTCAATCTTCTAAATTACCATGGGTACTAAAAAACTTTTATGGAATGAAAGAAAAAGTATTCTTTATATCCCACACCATCTATGTTATACTTTCTTTTAGGAGCTCTTTAGTTTATCTGTGGCTCTCTTAAATTATAATGTGGACAGAAGGCTTTGACATATCCAAAATGTATTGACCTCCTTCTTCTGAAGAGCCATTGCTTTTATCAATGCAACCTTAGATTTTAACAGGATATTACAGTTTTGGCTTATACCAATGATGTGATCTTAATCTCTCAGTTCTTCTTTTCTCATTAAATTTTGTTGAATCATGCTTCTTCCATATTTGTTATGTACTTTATGTTATCTTTCCTTTATGTTATCTGTTGACTTCATCCCACTGTACTGTAGTCTCAAACAAGATCGCTACTTTATCTGGAATTAGGATTAAATTAAAAATATTTATTTTAACAAAACCAGCATTTCAAGTATTACTCCAGCCTTACAATTCCAAATCTCATGACAAATTTGCAGCGATGCTTCATGTAAGTGTAACATGCCAGTCCTGCTTGAACTGAGTCTATGCTACCACGTACCAGTAACACAGAGTCAGCTATGCCAATGTTGCCTATGCTTTCTATCAAGTATCATGTTTGTAACACAAGAAGACATTTTAGTCAATTCAGAAAGCAGTAAAGCTCAAGAATTTTACCATTACATTTCAAATCCTACTCTCCCACTGATGCTATACCTTTGGAATTTTTATATGTCACTATTATCACCTGTAGCATAAATGCCAACTGTTGTGAATACCAAATTAATCACTTAAGATTCTGTGGCTTGTGAGCAAAACTTTCTAAATATAGAATAGTCCAACAAGAGGCTGTAGGGTCAGATTTCCCCAGCTGGTAAATTAGATATGTATGGATTAAACTAAATAGTCAACACTTATAAAAATCTTTATTTGTGTCTTTAGATCTCATGTGGCATACTTTGGGAATAGTGTCAAGGCAACCATAAAAGAATATTGAAATATGAAATAGAAGAGTATGGAAGAATCTGTGCTTGTTTTGTATGTATGTGTGTTATGTGGAGGAAAACATTCTATAATTTCTGATTTATGATTTTAGCAATCAGCTGTCTTCAAAATGATAATGCGCACTTTCTTGCAATAAAAATCTGAAAGCTGTCAATAATTCTGACATTATTCCCATTGTTTTTATCATGCACTAAATAAGAACTACGAAGGGATATTTTCGAAGATTGACAGATTGTCCTGCCATATGCCGTATGAGCTCTGCAGTAAAATATATGGCAGAACACAGGGTATCTGATCTTTTCAAGGGCTACAAAATGAGGCACAATCTTTCCACTCTGTCCAAACAACCTTCTGACAAGCCAATAAGACAGAGAAACTAAGAAAAATTCCAAAGAGAGCAAAGTGTAGAAAATGAGGCCCTGAATGAGATACCATGGAGAAATGGGAATTATAAGATGAAGAGAATCGAGGATCTGAGATGGAACCTTGAGAATGCTGAATTGCCCATCTTAAGCTCATTTACTTATTGTCAGAATCACTAAACTTAGGAGAAAATTTGGAAGGAAATGAAAATATTCTAATTTTGGAAATAATTGAGTTGCTGAGAGTTACTGAGGAACCAGATATTTAACGTGAATAATAATTAGCTTATTTGTTTTATTCATTTATTTATTTACCCCATTTCTTTTATCATATTGAAATATTTTATAAATTCCAAGTCACACTGTAATAAATTCCATGTAAAACATAGGCATTTACTTAAACATTGTCTCATGCATAGCAAATTACCTCTATCATTTTCATATTATCAGTATACAAATAATGATTGAAAGGAACAAGAGAAAAGGCCAAATTTATTGATCTGAATTTTTTTTATGTTGTAAAGAAAAACTTGAGATATCTCTCCACTTGTCATACAGTTGTTTTTTATCCTGCCTACAAAGTTTTGAGGATATGGACTTGTTGCTGAGAGGTAATAAGGGAGGACTATTTTAGATCTTGGAGTACCTAGATCAGCTCCTCAGTAGTGACTAGACACAGATCAGGAGAACGAAAAGTCAACAAAATAAAAGGGAAATTGCAAAGGCATTAGAGACTCACAGATTTTTTGAACCATTTGCCTGTGACAAGTTGGTATATGAGTTACAGAATTTCTAAGAAATAAAAGTGCCAAATAAGAAATATCCCTAAATGGTTTGTGACTTCTTACATATGTGAGCTTGGACTTTAATCTCTAATCATATTCTGATTGTATAACTTGGTAATTTTCTGAGGTAGCCAACTATTATATTTTTTCAGGCACAGTGTAAAAAAGAACAATTTCTTTTGAGAAGAGTTAAAACATGATGTTGGGGACAAAGCCAGTGATGAATACTTTTAATATTGGATAAAAGAACCAACATCTGATTCTCTGAGATGAATGATATTAAGAGTACTCATGATGTTACAAAAGAAGAAAAGGTGTTAAGAGTAAAATATGTAAACTCTCTGTGATTATTCAGAGTTTAATTTGTATGCATTTCACTTGGTGAATTATTCAGATTCTTTGTGGGCTCTCTCTTTTTTTGTATGAATGCTTTTCTTTCACCAGATATCACTGTCAGAAGAAAAAAGTGGGCTAAAAGTGCAGAAACAGAAGAAAACCCCCAAATCATAGCTATTTCCATTTTTCCCTGTAGTATTCATAAGAATTGTTTTAAAAAATGAGCACAACAGGACCTGGGATTACTATACAAGAAGATGAAAGAGTTCTGGGTAGTCTTTTGTCTCAAAGGGATTATACTAAAGGCTACTAATACATAGGAATTTGTTGTTTTCTCTATTAAATATACATATGTCTAAATCATAGATATAGTTGTGTAATAACTGCATAAGTAGAAGTAAATAAATAACAAATCTGAGGAAGCCAGATAATTCCTGAAAAGTAGGTCTCCCACAAGTAAAACAATGGACAGATCACATTTAATAATCCCCTGTAATAACTATATAAAAAGAAGCTCTCCTGGAATATGACAACATGATAGTTTGAACAGGAATTATACATCCCAGGCAGAGTGAATCCCCAATCTCAGATAATCTTACTATAACATAACACAATGGTAATAAGACCTAATAAATGAAAAAGTGTGACAAGATACATTGTGACAAGTATTTGATGGTCTTGTGTGCTAAGGAGGAAAGTGCAGAGGTGAAGAGGAGCAGAGAGAGATTTTACCTTTGAATTGTATTATAATATAAGCCAGTCTCCTCAAAGAGACTGCAAAGACTTAAGGGAGAGGAAAAACTCTAAATAGTTCCAGTGCTCTCAACTGAGAGCATGAGGTGCTCGCAAAGTTGCTATCTCCCATCTTTCTCCCAGCACTTACAAGACTTACCAAAATTCTAGTATGATTTTCACCCCAACCTCCTTTTTTTTTTTTTGGTGATAGCTTAGGTGCATTTTATTGGTTTTCTTTCAGAATCCTCCTAACTTCTTAATTTTTAATCCTCTGCATTTTAGAAAATTCCTTGAGGGGAAAACCATTGCCAAATATTGATTTCCTATAATTGTACCTCTTATTTTCAGAAATCTCTACCTCTCAAAGTTTTTTGCAGCCTGAACTGCAATTTATTATTTATATATACATACATATACCGTATATGCACACATATATTTATACACATACATATATATGTATATATATATATGTGTGTATATATGGATACACATACACATGCACATATATATCTATATCTCTATATCTGTATATATATCTATAGATATATATATCTGTGGATATATGTATCTATATATAAAGCCCTTAATTAAGGGCTTTACTTCTGCCACATCCCAAATACTAGGCTAGAAACGAGGTGGGAATGAATGCATAAACAGATGTGGTATTTGCCCTTATGCAATTTAAAATACTCTGGAGAACTCAGACATAATCAAATAATTACATAAGCACAAGTAAAACTGAAGTTGAGATGAGTGGAAGGAAGTACAAAGTGCTGTAAAACCATATATTAGGTGAATTTGACTTTGCAGGAGGGGTCAGGGGTGATACTTTATCTCTGATTAAGGAAATGGTAAGGGGCAGCTAATGGAGGAGAGTGAACAGCATCCAGCAAGAGGGAGCAGAGGGGTAGAAGTGTGCTGCATGGTAAGGATAGGATAGGAGACAGAGAAGACTGAAGTGCCTGAATAAGAGAGCTTTGGAAAACGTGATCAGTGATAGGACCAGATGTGATGGTGGAGGCCAATTCATGTAGTACTTTTTAAGTCAAACTAAGAAGCTTTATCTTTGTTCTCAGAGCAATGGGAGATTATTGAAAAAGTTTAAGTAAGGGGAAAAGATAATGGTAAATGCTTATTGGAAAGATTAGCTGGCTTCATTGTGGCTAATGAGCTGCACTTCATTAAATATTATAATGCCAATTTACTGTTGAGGAATTTAAAATTCAAAGAGATTATCAGACATGTTCATGGCCATAGAGCTAATAGTAAAGGAGTTGGGACTCAAACTCACAATTAGATTTCCTAGTTTGGTGCTCCTCCCTTTAATCCAGTTGCCTTAAGTGAAAGAGGACTAGCACACACTGAAGGACTTTAAAGGCAAATACCAATGATTTGATTTGGTTGTAGATGATATCTGGGAAGGAGAGGGCAATCCTGAAATTTTTTATTTTTGGCCATGCCTTAAGCCATGTCCCACAAATTTCAATGCATAGTGTTTTTGTTATCTTTCAGTTTTAAATATATTCTAACATTTATTAGGAATTATTCTTTGACTAATAAGTAATTCAAAAATGTGTTTTTAAACTTTTGAACATGAAATTTTAACAATTACCTCTTAAAATTTTAAAGTAAATTGTGTTATGACAAGATAATATACTTCATGTAATGCTGATTCTTTAAAATATCTTAAGACTGGCTTTATAGGCTACCAAGTTGTCCATTTCTCCACTGTTTTATATGTGCTGGAAGAATGTATAAGGGCTGTCCAGAAAGTATCCAGTCACAAACCATTCTTGTTAAATTGACAATGGCTGGATTTTTTCTGGACAGTCCTTGTATGTATTGCTCTCTGTGTCCATTCTATCAAATTTGCAAACTCTATCATTCAAACCTTCCATATCCATCTGATTTTTGTCTGCCTGGTCTATTAACTTCTAAGGGAGGTATTAACAATCTCCCACTTTGGTTGTGCATTGTTCATTTCTCCTTTTAGTTAGGTCAGTGTTTAAAGCTATGTTACTGGTGCACATGTTGGAATGGTTCCACTTCCAGGTCAGTTGAACCCCTTTTCAGTACATGGTGATAGTCTTTATTTTAGCAGTGCTTTATTATGTAAAGTCTACTTTGTCTGATCATACAGTCACATGAGGTTCCTTTAGGTTATCTTTTCTCCTAACTGGGGTCTAGTAAAAATGATTTTTATTAATACTTTATTGAAATAGAATTCACATAACATAAAATTTACCTGAGTTTTGTCAGTTTGCATACATTTTGATTATGTATATTTTCAAATAGGTAGAAAAAAGAGAAAGACCAGGTTGGTGGAGAAATTGATTTAATGGCATGTGAGGAACGAAGTAAATAGGTATGCTTATCCTAAACTAAAAATGTTGAAACATGTCAACTGTCTTTAAATATTACAGAGTATGAATTTATTCTGCAGGCTGCCAGATAGCTAACCGAGGCCAGTGGGGGTATTATACAGGGAAGTACATTTCAGGACCTTAGAAAAATTCTCTGGGGATGGGTGTTTGCAAAACTATAGTGGGCTTTTCCTTTTATTGAAGGTATATAAGCATATCTGGATAACCACATGTTAATTATACTGTAGAAAACATTTATTCTTTGGGCAGATACATGAATCTTGCAGTGTCTGAGAATTCTTACTTTTTAATTCTGTGATTCTCTAATATAAAATTACATGTAATGCTTCAAATATATAAAATAATTTAGATTCAAACTATAAAAATACAGTTAAATGCCTGTAATACAAATAAACTTGCTCATAGTTCAAACTGTTTTTTTTTATTTTAAAATATTTTTGTATAACAGTGGTTATTAGGCCTTAGGCACATTAGAAGCCAGGTTCTAGATAGTGTGGCAAGTTAGAAATTCCAGGTTATATAATGAAACATGAGTCCCTTAAAAAGCTTTCTTGAGATATATTGATTATAAACAAAAAAAATTAGACATGCTAGAAATGACTGTATGTGTAAAATAAGTAGATAATTATTATCAGGTATTGTGTCAACTTGATTGTTAGTATAAAATGGACAGTTTCTTTGTTAGCAGGAGGCGTTATTAACGTGCTCAGCATGCAGCTGGCAATGTTCCAAACAACTGCAGAGAGCATTGTCCTATTAAAACACAAAAACAAAGCTGTAAGTGTTATAGTTTTGCAAGTAAAGGATAATACCTGCAACCTGGAAGATTAATTTATAGATTGCTCAAGGGGGCCTGTTTTATAGCTTTGCTACCAATAATGAATAAACCTTTTGCTTCTGCCACCAGATGGCAGAAGTAGGCATTGCTTAAGCAAGAGAATAGTTTAAGGTCTTTAATATTTTTGTATAATCAGATTAAATCAATAGAGATAATTTGAATGACTTAATCGCTCTTATGACAAGTTTGGTCATGGTTAAGATGGAAAATATTAGCTATAATGAGATTTTGGTATTAAATTACTACAATTTTTAAGTATTCCTTTAGAATAATATTTTTTGTTATTAAAAATAAAGTCTCACAAGGAATTCCCACTGACATGTTTTAATGCATGGGGTAAATATTTTAATTATTTTTTTATATATTAAAAATTCCTCTATCACCCAAAAGGTGGTCAGTGGACAGACTAATCAATAGAGGTAAACTTAAAAGCATTATGAACACATAAAATACAATTTTATAATACAGTTAACAGTTATTAAGACATATATAATTTTAAAAAAGAATCACAGATGTTATGAACATGATATGAACAATCAATGTACATTAATATAAAACAACTTGTCTGGCTTTAATAAGTTCAAAAATCATAAAATTAATTCAAATACATCCTAGACACTATTCTAAAGTCACTGCAAAGGAATACATAATTTTTTTTTCCTTTACTGAATAGTAAATGCTGTGGCTAATCTGAAAATGTTTTTAAAGATTAAGAATGAATTAGCTATTTTTCATATCAATTCACATTTTGCTCTGGTATTTTGTTCAGTCCTTTAAAAATTCCACATCCTTGTATCCCATTGAGTCTTCAACCCTTTATATCAGACTTTTGACTATTCATAGCTAGTAAGTTTTTCTGTTTCCAGTTGTTTGTATGGACAACTTCTTTTTTTCCCAACCCAACAGACTTTTTTGATCTTAAACTCTCAGCAGCATGTGACAAAGCTGACTGCTTTCCTTCTCAAAACATGATCTTGCCCTGACTTTTGTGTTACCACACTCCTCCCTGTTCCTTCTTGCATTCCCCCTTAGTCTATTACTGGGGACGATTTCTAGTCCTCTAGCCTAATGGTTTTCAACCAATGGTCCACTAGAAATTTCCTGGTGGTCCATAAAATATTTTTTATATTCTAAAGCAGGGGTCACCAAACTTTTTAGCCCGCGGGCCACATGAACTATCAAACAGCAATTTAGGGGCCGACTATACACTCGAGGTCCAAATAAAAAAGAATCAAAACATAGATGTTGTTTTTAATTATTTATTTAATATTATTCTATTCAGATAAAAAGGTCTCCATGGGCCGGATAAGAGGGCCTCGCGGGCCGTAGTTTGGAGACCCCTGTTCTAAAGGTATATTTATAAGAGAAGAATACATTTACTTCAAAGAGTGTATATAAACTATTTCATGGACTAGCAGGTAAATTTGGGTGGACTAGTTGTTGAAAACCACTGCTTTAACCCACCTGCATATGTCACAGATCATAGAACCATTTATTTTATCTCTCAACAGAATTTTTCTATGGGACATCATTCATTCTCTCATATTCAAATCTTATCTATATGATAAAGTCTTCCAAATGTCCAGTCCAGCCCACTTATTATCGCTGACCTTCAGGCTTGTATATCCAACTCAAATCCAACAGCTTCATTGAAATAAGTTTCTTTTATTCTCATATATTCCCTTTCTTGGTGACACTGGTTTTATGAAGAGGCTAAGCTAGTTATCCTGCATAATGTTTTACCTTCTGATGAAAATGTCAAGAACATGTAAAAGTTAAACCCACATGACCTCCACTTTAACATAAGTAAGGAAAAGTCACTGTATAATAGAAGGGCTAAACTATCATCGCTGTGCTCTAGGAGTAGGATATTTATAAAAGGTTTTGAACATTTATTTCTGCTTAGGGCTATAATAGCTATATAACTGAGGTATGATTTAATTTGCAGAATAAACTTCTCAGAGCTAAGTAAAAACTTGAGCCAGTGTGTATTAATTAATGAGTGTGTTAATTCATATAGTTGTTTGAAGAGAGGATTCTTGATTTATATTAGTGTTTGTTTTATACTGACAGACCTGTCAACTTTAATACACCTTGAATTTAAGTTTTATATTTGTTGTTTACCTGGCTTCAAGTGGGAAACTATCCAAGAGTCATCTCACCATAAGGTTAGCTACTGGCCTATGATGTGTGTTAGTGCCAAATGTTTTGCCCAAATGATAACAAGCTATAGCACAAACTAACCTTGCATTTGAATCAAGAACCATAGAAAGAACGCGACTTTAGTCAGTGGGATCTGCAGTTGTAAAATCCTGGATGAATTTGCTGAAGGGGGCATATTTGATGCTAGTTATGAGTGAGGTTGTTCATATGAGGAAGAACAGTGTTAAAATGAGCAGCTACCACATGCCAAGTATTATTCTGAGCCCTTGAAATAAAACAAGATAGAAACTGTCCCTGTACTCATGGAATGTGCAAATTGATGGAAACACAAAGAGAAATAAGTAAACAGATATGTGAGGTAATTTTAAGTGGATATAAGTATTATAGAGCTCTAGACTTAATAGAACAGATATTGTCCTGGGGTTTGGTGGATTGAAGACATCTGAAAAGCCACTTTGAGATGGCGACCACTGAGCTGAAGTTTTAAATACTAAAAAGGTGTCAGTCTGATAAAGATACTGGGGAAGAGCAGTTTAAGTAGCATGAGAAACAAATTGAAAAAGGTCCTAAGGCAGAAGCTAGACAATGTAGCTAGGGTACTATGTTGTGAGATGTGGGAAGAGACCACATTATTTGAGGATGAGTTTAAATTTCAAAGAAAAGCTAGTAAAAATAATTTAATATGGTAACATGGTATACTTATGTGATTACTCTGGCTTCTGTATGGACCGTGAGTATAAGCTGAAGGCTAGGTCAACAGCCCCATGAGCAACATAAGAGACTTTATTTTATCTTTTGAAGTGCTCAGATGGGGAAAATTGGAAAGCTAAGGATAACTAGAGGGAATTACAGGATCCAAGTGGTGCTGTTTTGCTTTTGCTTTTATAAGATGGGAAATCTTCAGTATTTATGTAGGCTTGAATAAATGAGAATGAAGAGAAGGAGAGGTTAAAGAAACAGAGAAAAGTGACTACCGGTACGAGAGCCCAGCTGAGGTCTCAGGAGTTATATTCAAACAGTTGGCTTTTGTCATGCCAGATGGATCCCATCAGAGCTATCTCAAGTTATGTAAGAAATCAGGAAGAACTTAAAACATCAAGGGTTAATGATAGAATCTTTATTGGAGAAATGAAAATCCTGCATGGCTGAATTCAGTAAGATAGAGATGTAAAAGTGCCTCCAGTCTCATTATTCTATAGAGAGTCTTGTACCAGGAATAGAACATCTGCTGGACATGGCATATGTACCTTTAGTAGAAGAGCCCCTCAATCCTATGGCCTTGTTGGTAAGGGAACACAATGGTTTTTTGGCATCAGATAATTTGGATTTGGTATTTTGCCAAATTATTAGGAATTGGTATTATTTCTAGTTATTAGGAATTCTCTGGCATAGCCAACTGTTCTACACCTTAGGAAATAGAGCTCCAAGGGGTTCTAAGAAGTTCATCAGTCCTCCCTGGCTATAGGAGGAAGCCATTGTTTCTATGGGAAGCTGCTGGACTTGGGTTTGACCTTGATCTGGGAAGAAGAAGAACCCACCCAGATCCTAGCAAGCTCATTGTCCATGCAACCCAATCTAAGTACCTATGGTCATTGACGGTGCAGTGGGTTAAGTGCTCACTTTGCAGAGCCGCACACCCAGGATCGAATCCCAGCCCCGGCCTGTGAGGACTCATGCGCTGAACTGGGGAGTTCCCCCAGTTCAGTTCTTTCTCTCTCTCTTTCTCTCTCTCTCTCTCTCTCTCTCTCTCTCTCTCTCTCTCTCTCTCTCTCTCTCTCTCTCTCTCTCCCTCTCTCTGTCAAAAAAAAAAGGCTAAGAAAAATAAGATTCATACAAAATGGTAAGGGTTCAAATGATGAGCTTTTATTTGGGGAGGTGTTATTAATTTTAATGCTACTGACATGCTTGTGTTTATGTGTTCATGTACACACTTTAATAACAATTAGCCTCTGTTTGTAGAGATCAGATAAGTGGCTATAGCATTGATTCATAAAGAGGCTTTTTTTTACGGTGCATGTGATAGAATGATTAGATCCATGGTAATTGAAGAAGCTGGTGAGAGATTAGTTCAGATGATAAACCATCCAACATGGCATCCACATGCAGTGAGAAAAGCATAGAAGCCATCAGGAAGCCTTTAGGTCAAGAGAAAAGGATTTGTCAGGAGGCCAATATTTTCTCTATTTCCAAAGTCTTTTGGATTATAAGAGTGAGAACATGAGAGATTAGGATAGTTGTAGGCTTTTTTTTTTTTTTAATATTTATTTATTTATTTAAAAA
>PVKE010020527.1:0-27400 GCA_004027555.1 Craseonycteris thonglongyai | reverse complement strand
TATTACAGTTAGTAATGAATAACATTGTCATAGAGTTTACATTCTATAGACAGATAATAAGCACATAAACCAAGAAATATGTAATTTTATATTTTACAATGTAGTTGGGGAGATAGTAGCCAAATATATCAGTACAAATGGAAAGAAGGAAGGAAGGAAGGAAGGAAGGAAGGAAGGAAGGAAGGAAGGAAGGAAGGAAGGCCGGCCAGCCAGGATTTGGTCAATAGGCTGAGTGCTTGCCTTGCAATTGCGAGATCTGGGAATGGAGTCCTGGCCCCGGCCCGGCCCCAGCCAGTGCAAAACCCTATGCTGAACTGGGGTACAACTGGTAACTGATGGGATGGTTCAGCAGTGAAGGTTTCTGCCTCCCATGCAGGAGGACCCTGGTTGGGCGCCAGGCCATGTGGCCTCACATCCACCTGTGTGGAATGAAATTATGTCACAACTAATGATGTACAACTACGGATACTGCTCTGGGCCCTACCCCTTCTCTCTCTCCTCTCAAACAATTAAATAAATCTTTTCCTTTTTTTTTAAATTTTATGATTTCACATTCACAACACTTTATGTTTGTTTGTTTTTTTAAGTTTTATTTATTTATTTTTTGACACAGAGAGAGATATATAGATACAGAGAATGAGAGAGAACTGAACTGGGGGAACTCCCCAGTTCAGCATATGGTTCTGCACCGGCAGGGGCCGGGGCCGGGATTCATCCTCGGTCCCGGGCGCTGCAAAGTGAGCGCTTAACTAAATAAATCTTTAAAAAGAGAGAGAAAGAGTACCAGAATAGAGAATGAGGGCAGTTAGGATCCTAATTAGAAAAGATGATCTGAAAAACTCTCCGAAAGGGACTTCAGTTGGAGTTGGGGGGCAGTCTGAGTGTTCCAAGTAAGGGGACTAACAGGTTCTTAAGACTCTGAAGCACAAATTGGTTCAGCAGGTTCCAGAGCAGAGAAGGAACCAGCGGTGCTGGCAGGACCAGGGCAGGACTGTGTGGACACACAGAGCAGGGGGCTTCCATATACTCATTCACAACCCCTGCTTGACCCTAGTGTTTAATCTTCACTCTTGCAACAGAATCATTTTCTAACACTTCTCACTGCAAATGTGCAGAAGTGAACAGTGCAGGATAAACGAACTTGTGAGGGCCTACTGTTTACGAAAGTGTTTCCATGGCAAAAAGGGACCAGCTTTTGCCAAATTTATTTATAGAGCTCTTGTAACTCCACCTCGAGCTCATGTACGTTTTACTATTAGCTGAAATGTCCCCGTGTTTTCAGACGCGGTTGGGGAGTACGCTGACTGGGGGCGCTGACTGGGGGCGTGGGGAGGACCCAGCATATTCTTGGGGAAGCGCTTTGCTCTCTCCAGCTGCACGACGCTGAGGTTGAAATCCACGACCAGCAGATTTGCCCAAAGAAGTGAGAACACGGCCCATGTTACTGAGGTCCTCGGGCTCTTTCCCAGTTACTTGAAGGAAAGCATTGTTTTTAGGTGCAGCTGATAAAATCTGAATGTGCCTTGGCGCGCACCCTGTAGACTCAGGGAATAAAAAGACCAGCTGCACACGGCCTCGTTACCTTGGTCTGGAACCCTGAATTAACCACCCGCTTGGGCAGGACTAGATCTCAGGAGCTGCCCGGGTCTGGCAGCCCGGTCGCCCGCACAATGGCCTGGGTGGAGTTTCTGCTCCTGTCTGCTTCCTCCCCGGCCGTTCGCCTGCAGAGCCCTCGGCTGCACACCCATCGCGGCCGGCTGCACGCGGACGCAAACCGCGCCCCTGCTTTCAGGAGCCCGGGCGGTGTGTGCCTGCCCGCCCGTCACCGCTGTGCGCTGAAGCCGGGCAGGCGCGCCCCCCGCTCCGCGCACCGCGCTCGGCCGGGTTCCGAGCTTAATCACACAAACAGTGTCGGGCTTCCTGTCCTCGTCCCCCACCCGCCCGCCCCGTTTCCCTGGCCCCTCCCTCTCCCCGGCCCGATCCGCCCGCCGGCCCCCCTCCCCCATCCCTCGGGTCCCGGGATGGGGGGGCGGTGAGGCAGGCAGAGCCCCCCGCCCCCATGGCTGCCCGTCGGAGCCAGAGGCGGAGGGGGCGCAGGGGGGAGCCGGGCACCGCCCTGCTGGCCCCGCTCGTGCTGGGCCTGGGCCTGGCGTTGGCCTGCCTTGGCCTCCTGCTGGCCGTGCTGAGCCTGGGGAGCCGGGCATCGACGTCTGCCCAGGTGAGGCCCTGCTGCCCACCCCTCCCTGGGCAGGTCAGGAGCAGCGTCTGTGGAGCAGCTGATGGGGCCGGGGGAGCTGAGCGCAACGGGCCAGGAGGAGGGGTGGCGGGTGACATGTCAGGTGGAAAAGGACTGGGTGACGCTGCCTCCTTCCCAGCAGGAGCCTTCCCAGAGGGAACTGGTGGCAGAGGACCTGGGCCCGCAGGTGAGTGGGGGTGAGTGCTGAGTGCTGGCCGCTGGGCGTGGGACGCGTGTGAAAGCTGAGGGTACAGGGTGTGCCCTGGCTGTGTCAGCCATGTGCGGCTATGTGAGAGAGAGAGAGAGGAGAGAACTATGTGTAAAGGGTTTGTGTCACCTGAGTCCAAAGTGTTTATTGGCTGTGGGTAAAGTGGGTGTGTGAGATATGGGAGCCTGCCATTGAAGGATGCTGGTTGTGTGTGCAGGGTGTGCACCCAGGCTGTACTCTGACTGGGTGAGGGCGTGTGTGCAGTGTGCCAATTGATGCAGGGTCCGTGCTTGGTGCTGGGTGGGGAGGTGTGGCTGGTCTCTGGAAGGGGGTAAGTGCCCAGACCTGACCCCAGAACTCTGCCTCCACTTGCCCCCCCACACACACACAGTTGGCTGAAGGGCTTGGTCCCTCCCTAAGGCTTCTGTGCCTGCCTGTGCCTCTCCTGATGACCCCCTATAGGTCTCAGCTGATGTCTCAGGGAATCCCTGGCAAGACTCTGGTTTAGACCTGCCCTTAATTCCCCTAGGAACTGAATCCCCAGTCAGAAGAGAGCCAGGATCCTGTGCCGTTCCTGAGACAACTGGTTCGGCCTCGCAGAAATGGTGAGCAGCCCTTTATCCCAACCTCAGGAATAATCATCATGAACAATGTTTTTGTTCATCATAATAGTCCATGAAGTGGACAGAGCCCAAACCATTATCCTCACTTATGGGTGGAGGAACTTAGGCAGAGAGTAAAGCAGGGGCTGGTTCAGAGCCATGGTGAAGACAAGGTGGGAAGTCAGAGGCCTGGAACCCACTAAGCAGAGACTCCTGAATAGGATGACCATGTGACCATATATCCAGGTTTATGAGAGATTGTCTTGGTGTACACCTGTTATCTCAGTGTGATTATTAATAGGACCCCCTTTGCTCCCGGAAATATCCCAGGTTGGATGTTAAATTATATAGTCACTCTACTGGAGAAAAATAAGGCCTGAGGTTCTTAGGCTAGAAGTCTGGACAAAAGTAAAGATGCCAGGGTCCTGAGAGGGGAATGGGGCTGGGGAGTGGCTCCTGGCCCCCAGACATTGCAGGGAGCTACTTTGCCCATGTTTTTTTCCTTTGATTCGTAGCACATAAAAATCGGAAACAACGGGCTCGCGGGGCGATTGCAGCCCACTATGAAGGTGGGTGATGGGTGAGCCGTGCCCAGGGAGGAGGGGTGGCAGAGGGGCAGGGCAGATCTCACCAGGCCTTTCCTGTGTCTTACAGTTCACCCTCGGCCTGGACAGGATGGAGCACAGGCGGGTGAGACACCCCCCATCCCCATCTCTGAGCTTTTTCCTGATCCCCATAGCACTGGCCTCCTGGAAAAGAGGCCCCTCAAAACCTTGACCACCTTCATCCCTGCCTTCAGCCTCGAAACCCCAGAAGCCAGTTCAGGAAAGTCCTCAGAGTTCGGTTTTTTTCAGGTCCCAAACTTAGGCTTTCTCTCTGACCCAGGC
The DNA here is from genome assembly GCA_004027555.1 of Craseonycteris thonglongyai. Classification (NCBI taxonomy): domain Eukaryota; kingdom Metazoa; phylum Chordata; class Mammalia; order Chiroptera; family Craseonycteridae; genus Craseonycteris; species Craseonycteris thonglongyai. The sequence continues at coordinate 23,467 of PVKE010020527.1, read as the reverse complement.
ATGGGCCCCTGGGAGGACCCCTCCCCTTTCAGATCCTAGGCAGATTCTCCCACCAAACTACCTGCCTAGCTTCTTGTGTTGCCCCCACTTTTCCCCAAAAAGCACCTTTGATTTTTTTTCTCTGCTTTCCCCTCCATATTTTGTGAGTCTTCACACTCTGATCATTTTCTCAAAACGTTCCTAGTCTCTTCTTTTCCATCTCCACCCCGCTCCCCAGTCCTGTGGCATCAGAACTCGAAACCTAGTCTTTCATACTTCCCCTATTCCAGACTCTCCCACCCTCTCTGGCCCACCGTGTCACCAAGCTAGCCCCCTTAAACCTCACTTTCATGATTCCATTGCCTCTCTGCTTGGCTTCCAGCCTCTCCATGGTCTCAACCCCTTTTCCCTGCACACCCCTGTTGGGCTGACTCTCCTTTCCCACCAGTGTGCCTCTTCTGGACTTTGCATATATTATTCCCTGACCTGGAATCCCCTCCCACGTGACAGGCCAGGAGGCAAGGCAGAAGGGTGACTTGGTCTAGGGCAGCGGTTTCCAACCTGCAGTTCAGGGCGGCTTTGAATGAGGCCCAGCAAAAATTCTTAAAACACAATGAGGTTTTTTGGCAACTTTTTTTTTTTTTGAAAGCTCATCAGCTATTGTTAGTGTCCGTGTATTGTATGTGGAGCCCACGACAGTTCTTCCAGTGTGGCCCAGGGAAGCCCAAAGCCTGGACACTGCTGGTCTAGGGGGTTGGCAGCTGAGATGGAGAAAAGTAGATGCATTCAGCATGTGCTTGAAAATAGGGCTTCCTTATGGGTTGGATGTGCAGGAGAAGGGAAAGGGAAGACTCAGAAATGACTTCTAGATTTTTAAGTTGGTGTCTTTGGGAATAACGATGCCATTTGCTAAAGTGGGGTTAACAGGGAAGAAATAGGTTGGGAAGTGTATACATTAATCATTAAATTTGATATCTAAGACTAACCAAGAGGATAAATAATAAGAAGTGAGTTTCACAAATAGATGGCTGGACATAGTGAACTAGCTCTGGTCAGGACGAAGAACGTCAGGAGTCATTGCCATAGGGATGGTATTTAAAGCCACAGGACTGGATGAGACACCAGCGGAAAGAAGGGCCCCATGAGTGAAGCCCTGATTTTCTTGGACTTCTAGAAGTGAAGCAGAGGAGGAAAACCCAGAAGAGACTGAGAAATAGCCAGAGAGGGGAAAAAACCCAGAGAGGGCAGTGTCCTGGAACCTAAGAGAAGACAGTTTCAAGAAGCAGGATGTGGCTCTCTGTGTTGAATACAGCTGAGGGGTCACATGAGATGAAAACAGAGAAATGACTGCTGGATTTGGTAATATGGAAAGTCAACTGGTGACCTTGACAAGGGTGTTGTCCGAGGCATCATTGGGAGGGAAACCGCATGGATTGGGTTAAGAGAAAATGTGAAATAGGAACTGGGGATAGCGACTACCCTTCCCAGAAGTTTCTCTGTGAAAGGAACAGAGAAATTGCCTGGGAGGTAGATGGGGATGTGGCCAAGGAAAAGTTCAGTCCTTTTAGTGATTAGAAATATTACATGAATCTTAGCTAACATTTATTGATCTCCTCTAACCTGCACAACAGTTCCTTAAAAGGAAGATGTTTTGATCATTTTCCAGATGGAGGTTCCTTAACTTGACTGAGGTTATGATGATACTAAGTGGTGGAGCCGGGATTTGAACCCAGCTAGAGTGTGTTTGTGTAGTGCACAAGGTCCCTATGAGAGGACTGCTGATGCAGGGGTGAGGGGAGCCTGCAGGGCAATGTCTAAGAAGGTGCCAGGGGATGGGTTCCATAACAAAGAGAGGATCACATCATCTGTCTCATCATCACAAGAGGGGCACTGGAGAAGGTGAGAACAGTTTGGTTTGTAGTTTGGGTGCAGAGATGAGGGAGCTGTAGCCTGATGACTGTTAGGTGCTTTGGAGACCGAGGGAGAGAGCAGGCAGGAGGTGTGAGAAGGGATGGCACAACATCCTTATCTTGGTGAATGGGAACACAAGCCTAGTGAGGCAAAGTCGAATGATTGCCAGACAGTAAGGAATGGCCATTTGAGGTTTATGTTGTGAAACAGAGTGACACCACGGTTGGTCCCAGGTACACTGTGCCCTTTGGTCACAACACCTTTGTTCAAGCTGGTTCCACAGCCAGGAAGGCCCTCCCTCATTCTCTCCCCCTACTCTTCAGGCCCCAGGCCAGCTTCCTTCCTCTCTGTGTGAACCACTTATTTTAGCTGTTACCCAGACATTCATTCATTCATTGACCCAACACACATGCACTAAAAACCTACTGTTTGTTAGGACCCAGGTGCCCACAGTAAATAATACCCAAACTTAGTATCAAGGAATTACTGTCTAGCAGAGGAGACAAGTATACATGTTTGTAAATTACAGCATGCTATGACAAGCACAATATTGAAACTAGCTAGAGGTACATGGTGGCATAGAGGAAGACAAACAACTTTACATAGAATCGGGGACTCCTTCCCTGAGAAGACATGTTTTTCCCAGGCCTTGAATCCTAAGTGTAAGATGGAGAAGGGGTCAGGGACTTTCCAGGTAGAAGGAACCACTTGTGCAAAAGCCCTGAGTTTGCCAAGGGTATGATGAGGCCGGGGAACCATGAGAAGCTCCATGCAGCTGAAGGAGAAAGTGCTAGAGAAGTAGGATAAGGCACAAGGTTGGAGCCAGGTCACAACCGAAGTCTGGAAGTTATTCTGAGATCAAAGTGAAGAGAGGCAGGCTCAAGTCTGCATTTTAGAAATACCATTTTGGGGGGAAGCTGGGATGGTTCAGTGAATTAAGAGCTAGTTTTGCAGCCCCAGGGACTGAGGATTGAATCCTGGCCCTGGTGCGTGTGAATCCATATGCTGAACTAGGGTGAGCTTCCCATGTGGGAGGCCCCCAGCCCGGTTCCTGCCCTAGGCAGCCCCTGCCCACCTGTGTGGAACGAAACCATGTTGAAAACTGATGATGTACAACTATGGAGACTGCTCTGGGTCCTCCCCCTTCTCTCTGTCTCTGTCAAAAACAATAAAATTAATCTTTTTTTAAATAATAAATAAATGATATTAGAAATGTCACTCTGGAACCTCTCGCATATGTGGGGTCTCTGACTCATGTACGCGGGGTTCACATACATATGAGGGTTATTGGAAAAAAATCCAGCCGTTTTCAATATAATGAGAATGGTTACATGTCTGGATACTTTCTGGACAGCCCTCTTATGTATGTGTTAAATTTGGTTACTTTCTCTTGAAAAAAAGAAGAAGAAACATCACTCTATGGCTGTGTGTAATAAACTGGAGCAGGCAAGATTGGGAAAAGGGAGTCCAATGAGGGAGGCTGAAAAAACTCAAAGTGAGAAGTGGCAGGCACTAGACTAGGAGGGAGATGGGACAGAGCTATCAAAGTGGCAGAATTGCTAGGAACTGCTGATGGGTAAATAAAGTTGGTGGAGGAGATGAGGCTTAGGTACCTGGTAGGAGGTAGAACTGTGAGCTGAATGTGGAACACAGACAATAAGGGAAGTTTGGGGTGGGGGCGCCAAACTCAGTTCTGGTCAAGATGAGTTTGAGGTACCCAAGGCTGTTCAGATGGTGGCAGTTAGCAAGCAGGGCTGGAGACTCAGATCCAAGTCTATAGGGTAAAGGCTGTGATAACCTGTAGGATGAGGGACTGAAGAAGGCAGCTGCTGAGGCTGCTGAGACGCAGCCAGTGAGGTCTGGAGAGTGGCCTCCAGACCCAAACAGAGAGCTGTCGGCCACGTTTGCCAACTTTCCTCTATCTTTCCACCAGTGTTTGCTGAGTGCCCACTCAAGAGCAGGCTCAGCTCCAGGTGCCAGGATACAATGGTGAATAGGAGCATTGTCCCTGCCCCCTTAGGGGAGTTAGACCCCAAACAGTCACATGCATATATAAATGAGATGATTTCCCATGTTGGTGACTATGAAAGACAGGGTGACGTGGTGAGGAGTTATGGAAGCAGGGCTGGCACTGGCTACTGTCATGTGGGTGGCCTGGGAAGGCCTCAGATGAGTTGCCACCCGACTGACAGAAGGTGTCAGGCAGAGCAGTGCGTTCTGGGAAGAGGGAAGACCAGGACAAAGCTCTGTAGGGACAAGGAGCTTGGTTGGTGGCAGGAACAGAATGAAGGCCAGAGTAGGTGGAGTGTTGTGACTTAGAGGGGTGTGTGAGATTAGACTGGAGAGGAGAATGGGGTGGCTGTGGCGATTCTGGGAAGCTGCTTGAGGTCCTGTTCCATCATTATTTATCTTCTTTGCAATTTGCTATTACCCTAGCTCTAGATATTTTTTTTTTTTTGTAATGGCTTTATTGAGATAAAGCTGGGCTCACATACCATACAATTCACCCTTTTAAAGTATATAATCATTAATTTACTATATTCAGACAGTTGTGCAACCATCACTATAGTAATTTTAGAACCTTTCCATCCCCTGAGAAAGAAAGCCTGTACCCTTTAGATATCACCCCCTGTTTCTCTGATTCCCCACCTACCCACCAGTTCTAAGCAACCACTAACCTACTTTCTGTCTCTATTTGCTTATTTGGACACTTCCTGCAAATCATGTACGATGTGGTCTTTTGTGACTGGCTTCTTTCGCTTCACATAATGTTTTCAAGATTCATAACATTTCTTTTTAAGGCTGAGTAATATCCCATTGTATGGATATATGACAATTTTCCTTATCCATGCATCAGTTGGTGGACATTTGGGTACCATTTTTTTATTTTTAATAATCCAAGTAATGTGCAATTCAAGTAATGTGTATATACATTCTCAAAGTAAAAGAGGCAAACACTATAGACACGAAATATAAAAGCTCCCATGCTTCTCCCTCAGTCCTACTTGGCTAGTGACAACTTGCTCTGTGGGCTTCTGGTCATATACATGGGATTTCTTCACGTAACTTCTCACGACACTGTGGGCTCCCTCGTCCTGGGTCATCTCTGTATCTTCTGGGTAAGGTGGGCCCAAAAGGTTTATAATTTCAGTGGGTGTCTGGGGAGTGTGTGAGTCCTGTGAAGGGACTTTCCCCCTTCTCTGAACAGGTGTGGACGGGACCGTGAGTGGCTGGGAAGAGGCCAAAATCAACAGCTCCAACCCACTGCGCTATGACCGCCAGAGTGGGGGATTTATCGTCACCAGGGCTGGGCTCTACTACCTGTACTGTCAGGTAAGCCCCACCTGGTTCCATGGGCAAAGCAAGAACTGAGGGACAAGGGGTTGGTTTAGAGGGTAGGGACAAACTCAAGGTGGGGAGGGGAAGCTTGGGGCTTGGGCTGGAAAGGCTTTCCAGCTCTAAGGAAACCCAAAACTGAGGTGAGGGCAAGCAGAGGCCTGGACCCTGCCCCCATCCCCTGCCCCCAGGTGCACTTTGATGAGGGGAAGGCTGTCTACCTGAAGCTGGACTTGCTGGTGAATGACACGCTGGTCCTGCGCTGCCTAGAAGAGTTCTCTGCCACTGCAGCCAGCTCCCTTGGGCCCCAGCTCCGTCTCTGCCAGGTGTCTGGGCTGTTGCCCCTGCGGCCAGGGTCCTCCTTACGGATCCGCACCCTGCCCTGGGCCCATCTCAAGGCTGCCCCTTTCCTCACCTACTTTGGACTCTTCCGAGTTCACTGAAGGGCCCTGGTCTCACGATGGTTTTCCCAGGCTGCTGGTTCCCCACAACAACTCTCTGAGCACCCCAGTGTGCCCCACCCCACCCTAAGCCGCCTCTCCCCTCAGGCTGCCAGGGCTGTTCACGTGTTTTCCATACCACAAAAATACTCCCATTTGTCTCTGACAGCTCCCCCCGCACCCGTTCTCCACCTCACTAGCTCCTGAACCCCTAATCTTCGATGCCCCCATGTATCTCCTAACTCCCCCTCTCTGGCCACAGTCCCCTGGGACACTGTGTTTACTGTAGTCTGGGTGAGGATGGCTCCCCAGTACCTCTCTTCAGGCACTAAGAGGGGCTGGATGCCAAAGAGACTGGGATTGGGCCAGGAGTTTCCTGACATGAGAGCTAAGAGACCAAGACAGGGTCCCTCCGATAATATCCTGTGGATTTTTAAAACAGATATTATTTTTATTATTATTGTGACAAAATGTCGGTAAGTGGATATTAAAGAGAATAAGTCGTGGTTGCTCTCTTTATTGGGACTTGGGGTACCTCCTCAGGGTAGCTGAAGGTCCTGGGAAGGGGGTCTTGGGCATTGGGGACCAGGGTGCAGGACACCTGGACTTTCAGGGCAGCGTACAGACTTGGCAGTGGGGATGCACATGCCTCCAATCCCTGAGGTGTGAGCAGAGAGTGGAAAGGCAAACTGCCAGGAAAAAAACATTAATCCTCTGCCCAAGGTCCAGCAGCAGCAGCCTCATTTACCTAGGAGGCGGGCTTCCGCCTGCGGGGAATCCCTGGCTGGGAGGGACAGGGTCCTTCCTCTTGGCAGCCTCAGGACATTCAGAAGGTGCTGGCACTAGCCCTGGCGGGGATGTAGGGTGGGAGTCAGGCGAAAGGGGGATTTGGGGCTCAGTAAGCGGGACATTGGGGCCCTGGAACATGGGAACCTGGGACCCAGGATCCAGGGGAGAAATCCTACAGTGTAGGGTGCTTGGGGCTGTCTCTTCCTCTCTTCGTCCAGAGCCTTATGTAAGAGCTTTTCTCAGGAAACAGGAAGTCCTGCTTGCCAAGTCCAGTGCAGGGAGTAGTGCAGGCCTTATTCCAACACACCCTGCCTGGCCTTAACTCCAGGACTCAGCCAGTCTCTTGCTTCCCCCACTCCGGTTCTCCCCACGGGCCCCTTCCCCTCCTTTCCCACCTTCAGTCACTCCTAGCAAACTTCCCTAGAGCTCTCTCCCGGGTCTGGGCCCGAGGGTCTTCTACCTTCACCCCTTGACCCTCCACACTGCCCAGCTTGTCCCTCCATCCCTGCTCCTGGCACCATGCCCCATAGCCAGCCAACCTTCCCTCCCCCACTTCTGGGGCCGCCCCAGGGTTCCTGTGCTCTGACCGCTCCTCCTGGGTGTCACTGGCAGCCCCGTGCTTCCTAGAGACTGACACCAAATTCTCCTGAGGCTGGAAGAGGGTGGGGGGGGGCGGTCTCAAGACAACACTGGCCCCACAGCAAGGTGCCAGAGCACCACCAGTGCCCCTAGCTTGCTTGCTTCCTCCCTCCTTTTTATTCTCAAGTTCCTTTTTATTTCTCCCTTGCGTAACGCCCTTCTGCACCACTGCCTGTACTCCCACCCTCCCTGCCATCCACTCCTGAGACCATAGCTGTTGGCAGGTCCCCCAGCTCATGCCAACCTCACCTCCTTCCTTGCTAGCCCCCCAAAGGCCCCCAGGAGACATGGGGGGCCAGGTCCGAGAGCCAGCACTCTCAGTTGCCCTCTGGTTGAGTTGGGGGGCAGCTCTGGGGGCTGTGGCTTGTGCCATGGCTCTGCTGGCTCAACAAACAGAGCTGCAAACCCTAAGGAGAGAGGTGACCCGGCTGCAGAGGACTGGAGGGCCCTCTGAGAAGTGGGACGGGTGTCCATGGCTGAACCTCCGGGAGCAGGTGAGTGAGGGGAGAGAAGGGTGTCTGGTAGAGAAGGATGGGGGGCAGGGTGGTCTCTGGGCCTCTTGGTTCCAGCTGCCTAGTCTGCAAAGTTTCAAGTGGGTGCAAGAGAGGGTCCCAGGTTTGGAGGTCAAGGGAGCTGCCATTCCAGGAAAGGAAATTGTTAAAGATTAATGTCCTCCCAGATCCTGGAGGGCAGCCAGCACTAAGACTCTCAGGTGGCTGGGGAAAGGTGCAAGAGATGTGCAGCACCTGGGCAGGGGGAGGGCTGAGAAGAAAGGCCGTCTGGGACCCTTGCTTCTTGGCCTAACCCTGACCCTCTTTCCCTGAGCAGAACCCTGATGGCCCGGAAGCCCAAGAGAATGGGGAGAGATCCCGGAGAAGGAGAGCAGTGCTCACTCATAAGCAGAAGAGTGAGGCCCTTGGGGGGCAACAGAGGTGGGAGGTGACCAAGAAGTGTGGGGATTTGGACATTGTTACCCCAAGTCAGGGTGAGGGTGGAGGGCTAACAACAGGGCAACTAGGGGTAGGTGGCCACTGCTGAGATTTCCTCCTTCTCTCCTCAGAGAAGCACTCAGTTCTGCACCTTGTTCCCATTAACATTACCTCCAAGGGTGAGCGCTATTTTACATAATGGCTTTGGTGGGAGGGACAAGATCTGGGAGCTTTGGGGCTGGCACCAGCTGAGAGAATCTTAAAATGAAAAGTTTTTGAGACTGCACAGAAATCCTGATTGCCACACCCCTCACCTCCAGAGGACTCTGATGTGACAGAGGTGATGTGGCAGCCAGCTCTTAAGCGTGGGAGAGGCCTGGAGGCCCAAGGATATGTTGTTCGAGTCTGGGATGCTGGAGTTTATCTGCTATACAGCCAGGTAACCCTAAGCGAACGTTGAGCCTCACATGGGGACCTGGAGGCCTGTTCTCCCAGAGCTTTATTCCCAATCCTTTGTTCATAGCAAACTTAAAAGACCCTTCTTCATTCCTTGGCTCCCTTGTCAGTGCTCCTGAGACCACGCCATCCTGTTTTCTTCAACATCTCCTCCCTTCCCTGCCAGGTCCTGTTTCATGATGTGACTTTCACCATGGGTCAAGTGGTATCTCGGGAGGGCCAGGGAAGGCAAGAGACTCTCTTTCGATGCATACGAAGTATGCCCTCCAACCCAGACTGGGCCTACAATAGCTGCTACAGTGCAGGTGAGAGCCTGGTGGGCAGTAGTGGGTGGAGGTGAGGAAAGGACATCTCTGACCTGGGGTAGTGGTGGGAGAGATAGGACAGGGCATTGGAAGCCTGGGTGTAGAGGTGGGTCTGAGGAATGGACAGAATACCTAGGTTCTTATAGAAAACAGAAAAAAGGGTGAACTGGAGGAGGGTGAAACATCAGGGTGTCTGCATGGCTGTGCTTCACTGAGCATCCATTTTCTCCCTTTCTCAGGTGTCTTCCATTTACACCAAGGGGATATTCTGAGCGTCGTTATCCCCCGAGCAAGGGCGAAACTTAGCCTCTCTCCACACGGAACCTTCCTGGGATTTGTGAAACTGTGATTGTAAAAGGTGGTTCTGGGCTTGGGAGACCAGGGTGGATACATACTGGAGACAGCCAAGAGCTGACTAGACAAAGGACAGGGAATGGGCAGGTACACAGACCTCTGCTGGGTTTGACTGGAACCCTGGGTTTGACAGCTAGCTCCTGACTCTCTTTTCCTCCCTTTTCACCCCCACGATTTTTATTTCATCGGTATTAGAGAGACAGAATATCTTGCTCCCTCCATCCAGCCCCCAATTCTTGGGGCTTTGGAGGGGTGGGTAGAGAATCCCAGGCATTGTCTAGACCTGCTCTGGGTCCACTGGAATGCTTCCAGAACAGCATCACCATCTAGCGGCAATTTGAGTGAATCACCCTGTCTGCCTGCCTCCCTTCACTCAGGAAAACTGGTTCCGTATGCCACACCTCCCTTCAGGTAACCTCTGCCTCTTCATCCCACAAGAAGCCTCCTCCTCACTTCTATCCATTGGGCCTCAGTTTCCAACACTATCTGCAAAGGTGTATTTATTATGGGCCCATCTGTAGGGGCTGCCCGACGACGGCGTTCCCCTTGCAGCCACATTACTCTTCGTTTTGCCTTTCATGCTGTGTAGCCCCTCCAAGCCCCTCTGGGCTGAGACAGGTCGCCGGGGAGCCTTGGCTGAATCGTACGCCATTACGCTGGTCCTGCCTCACTCCTCTGAGGCTCTTCTTTCTGCTCAAGCCCTGCTTAAAGTTAAATAAAAGAGAATACAATATACCTCGAATCCATTTCCCCCACTGCCTTGCCTCGGCCCCGTCCCTCTACCTGGACCTCCTGCCCTCCTGGCGCCCACACTACACCAACAGTATTGGAACTCCGAGTTATGCCCGTCACACGGAAGAGAAACTCGCAGCGAAGAGCGAAGCACCTTGGGACGCGCAGTCGCAAAAGGGCGTGTGGTGAGGTCGCTGCGCGCAGCCCTGGTCAGCAGGTGTGCGCAGGCGCAGCCCTGCGTGGGGCTTCGGGGCGGGACGTTCCCGTGGCGTCTACGTTCGCTGGTAGGCGGGGCTAGGTGCGTGTGACCGCGCCGGCGCTGTTCGCCGGGTGTGATGTAGTAATCGTGCGCCGCCACCGCCGGTGGGCTTGAGGCTCGCGGGAGGGGAAGGAGGAGGGGGAGGAGGTGGGAGGTGGTGGAGGTGGAAGCTGAAGCAGAGCTAGAGGCGGCCGCGGCGGCGCGGCCAAGAAGCGTTGGCATCCTGAATTGTGACGGCTCCTCCTAAAGACAGCAGGAGTGGCGGGGCCGCCGCTGTCGCCAGAGAGATGAGCCGGGAAGCCTGAGGCCGGAGACGCCCGCCCTCGGGCCTGTCCGTCCGGCTTCCCCTATCCCGGTGAGAACGCCCCCTCCCCTCCCCCAAGCCCTGCCCCGGCCTCTCCCATTTCTGGACCTAATTCCCCTGTAACCGGGCCCGGGAGGCCCTCGAAGGGGCTTCTTAAGGCCCTTACGCTCCGAGCCGTCCGAGTCGGTAGGACCATGCCGGTGCTGGGACGCAGTCTGGTCCCCGGAGACAGCAGGAGAGGGGGCTGGGCCAGTCTGGCTCGCGCTGCTCACTTCTGTCCCAGCGTCGATTCGGCTGCTTAAGCACCAATTCGGTTCCCTTTCAGTTTCCTTTAAAATCTTTCTCTTTCCATTAGGTTCTACTTTCTGAACCTGGCATCCCCATTTCTCCAGGACGACCAGAGCATGCCCCGGAGTCCCCTAATTCACTCCAGGGTGATAACTCTCTTCCCATTCTAGACCACAGTTGCCCTGTGGAAGTTGTGTTCTACGTACCATGTCAGGATTCCTGTGTTGAGCCATCTTCCTTATTAGGCTCAATTAGGACACCCCTGGTGGTATTAAAACAGAGAAGTAGAACCTGAATATACTGGGTTTGACTTAGGGATCTGATAAGATTTCTCGAGGCCTGCTGCTTAGCCATTCTCCCTTTCCTTTAGCTGAGTAGGGGAGAGATGGCACAGACGCGAAAGGGCCCATTGTGGACTTCGTTAACCAGGAAAATATGAAATTAGGAGTTTTTGCTTTTTTTCTTTTTTGTTTGCTTCTCTCTGAATCCTCGTTTATTTGCACCTGTTTCCAGAAGAGGCATGCTGAGGAAGAGAGGCATTATCTGGGGTACAGGATGTTTGGATTCTGACACTTCTAATCTTTGTTTTGCAGGCTACTGGAAGATGAAAGAGACTATACAAGGCACCGGCTCTTGGGGGCCTGAGCCTCCTGGACCAGGCATAGCCCCAGTTTACTCAAGCCCTAGGCAAGAGCATCTTCGTTGGCCCCCACCCCCCATACCCCGACTCAAATCAGGTGGAGGGTTTGGGCCAGATCCTGGGTCAGGGACCACTGTGCCAGCCAGACGCCTCCCTGTCCCTCGGCCTTCTTTTGATGCTTCAGCTAGTGAAGAGGAGGAAGAAGAGGAAGAGGAGGATGAAGATGAGGAAGAGGAAGTGGTGGCTTGGAGGTTGCCCCCCAGATGGGGTCAACTGGGAGCCACCCAGCGACCTCGCCCTCCCCGTCCCACTCATCGAAAAACCTGCTCACAGCGCCGCCGCAGAGCTATGAGAGCCTTCCAGATGCTGTTCTACTCAAAAAGCACCTCGCTGACATTCCACTGGAAGCTCTGGGGGCGCCACCGGGGTCGGCGGCGGAGCCTCACACATCCCAAGAACCATCTTTCACCCCAGGAAGGGGCTGTAACACCACAGGTGCCATCCCCCTGCTGTCGTTTTGACTCCCCCCGGGGGCCACCTCCCCCTCGGCTGGGTCTGCTAGGTGCTCTCATGGCTGAGGATGGGGTGAGAGGGTCTCCAGCAGCGGCCTCTGGGCCCCCCATGGAGGAAGATGAATTAAGGTGGACTCCAAAGTCTCCTCTGGACGCTGACTCAGGTAAGGTGGGAACGGAAGGGCTGGGGAAGACACAGATCCTGGAGAACTGGGAGCCTGTTGCTGTGATGAGAACTGGGCCTAAGGGATGTAAGATGGCAGAGTGAGAGGATCTAGAATAGCTGTGAAATGTCTTTAGCCCAACTTTGAGCAGGAACTAAGTCAGGGAATATAGTCAAGAACCCTGGGATACAGAACTCTTCAATAGGTGTCCTGTGCATAGATGAGAAAGGGAGACATGTTTTAGAAAAGTCAGACCATTTGTCCACTTGAAATCCCTCTTCATTTGGCCTGTCAGGATAAGGGCCCTTTTGTGTCTGTTTCCAGAAGGTTCCATTCTCAGTGGTGGGATGGGATCTCTCTGTGTAGTGAAGTACATCACCTGTATGGGTGTGTGTGGCATTTTCACTTGGAATGTTTCTCTTTTGGAGAACCCTAACAAAATAATTTTAGGCTTTCTGTATTTGTTAAATAAGTATTTATCCAGCCTTAGCTATATACCAGGTACTATGCTAGGTGCTAGGCATATAGTAGTGACGTATAATCTTGGAAATGTACATCTCTCTGAACCCTAGTCTTTTCCTGCTTTCTCCTGTCTGTAAGTACAGTTGACCCTTAACATGGGTTTGAACTGCATAGGTCCACTTACACATGGAGTCGGCTGTCTGTTTCTGTGGAATTTGTATCTGCAGATTCAACCAACCTCAAAACAACAACAGTATTTTCAGTCTGCATTTGGGAATCCACAGATGTGGAGGCCCTACTGTATGCATTGTTCTCTGCCATTTATATAATGTATTTGAGCATACATGGATTTTGGTACCTACCCTTGAAGGCCATGAACCAGTCCTCTGTAGATACAGAGGGACAACTGAATTTGGGGGGGAAGTTAAAAATTATATGTGATTTTCAAGTGAGGCCGTGTTCCTCATCCTTGTGTTGTTCAAGGGTCAACTGTAGTAACTCTTCCTCTGTCCCTTTATAACCTCTTGGACGTACTCATCTCGTACTTTAGGGTCTCTATTCTTAGACTTCATATTGGTAGATTCTGTTTTAATTCATCCTTCTTCTGGTCTTATAATTTGTGATTTGTGTGCATCATTTAATTTTTTCATTGTCCTTTCATTTGAGCCAATTTCTCGTCCCCGTTTTGCTTCCCTGCCCTGCAGGCCTCCTCTCCTGTACTCTGCCCAATGGCTTTGGGGGGCCACCTGGGCCAGAAGGGGAGCGAAGTCTGGCACCCCCTGATGCCAGCATCCTCATCAGCAATGTGTGCAGCATCGGGGACCATGTGGCCCAGGAGCTTTTTCAGGGCTCAGATATGGGCACTGCAGAAGAGATGGAGCAGCCTGGGGAGAAAGCTGGCCAGCATAGCCCCCTGCGAGAGGAGCATGTGACCTGCGTGCAGAGTAAGGAACCTCAGAGGACCGAGCCTCTCCCTCAGCCAACTCTTAAATCACAGTCTGGAGGTCTCACCCCACTCCTCTTCTTCCTCCACTCAGGCATCTTGGATGAATTCCTTCAAACCTATGGCAGCCTCATTCCCCTCAGCACTGATGAGGTAGTAGAGAAACTGGAGGACATTTTCCAACAGGAATTTTCTACACCTTCCAGGTGAGATACAAAAGAGATGCCTTTCAGAGGACTAGAACCTGGGGGATGGGGAGAGAATGCTGCTGCTTTCTCTGCCATAGGGATGTACTTAAGAAGGACACTAGAACTGAAGGGGTTGGGGAATCTACAGGCAAGGTGCTAAGTCTTATAAGGTGACTGGAAAGGTCTTTACCTGGGATCCTGCAATACTATCTATACCTGAGTATTCTTGTGCTTCTTTCTGGAGAATAAGCCTTTAGCAGGTCCTCAAAAGGACCAATGACCCAAAGGAAGAGGGTTAGTTTAGACTCTTACCATAGGCAGTACTTCTGTGCGCTCTGGCCCCTTGTTCGTCATGTGACTCCACCTTGGCCTTCTTAGGAAGGGCCTGGTGCTGCAGCTGATCCAGTCATACCAGCGGATGCCAGGCAATGCCATGGTGAGGGGCTTCCGAGTGGCCTATAAGCGGCATGTGCTGACCATGGATGACTTGGGGACCTTGTATGGACAGAATTGGCTCAATGACCAGGTGAGGAGGAGTAGAGAAATTGGCCCAAGAGGTGATTCAGAGAGCAAGGTGTCTGGGGCCCTCTTCATTGGGTGGAGTCCTGTACCCATGCCACACCCTCCATGGCAAGTTGCCTCCCATCTTCTTCCCAGGTGATGAACATGTATGGAGACCTGGTCATGGATACAGTCCCTGAAAAGGTAGGCCTAACCAGATACTTCAGTTCCTAGGACAACTTTCCCAGTCCAGCTTTTTGGTCCCTTTCATCTCTCCCATTTTACATAAAGAGGGCCTTTGTTTTTGGGGAGAGGTGGTGGAAGGTAATCTATTAAATTCCAATTTGTAATCTTGGTCCTGAACATAACAATTGTATTTCTTCTCCCCATCCTTCAGTGTTTTTCCCCTATGGCTAACCCCACAAATTGGGATGGGAAGCTATAAGGTTAAAAACAATTTGTGGGGTTTTTTTGGGGGGTTTTTTTACCCTTAATTAATTGGAGTGCAGGTTGTTGAAAGCAGTCCTTAGAGTCATAATGAAATAGAGAGGACACTTAGCAGGAGGGCCTGAGGCCTTTTAATTCTATCCAGCTCTTTTATATCATTGGCACAGGTGCATTTCTTCAACAGTTTCTTCTATGATAAACTCCGTACCAAGGGTTATGATGGGGTGAAAAGGTGGACCAAAAACGTGAGTTATGAATTCACATCTACTTGTATAACACTTTGCCTTTAAAGAATTAAGAGTTCTCTTTTATTAGCTGTTTCCCCAACCCTCATCATGCAATCTTTCAAGTAGTTATTAAATGTCTTCTGTGTGCTAGGTACTTCTATACACTAAGGATATGGTGTTAAATAAGAAAAACTTGCCTTTATGGGGTGAGAATAAATAAGTTTTCAGCTAGTGATAGTGCTGTGAACAACTTAAAACAACAGTGTAGTTTCGTGGCAAGTACGGCTTTAAAGATTTATTTTTATTGTTTTTAAAACAGAGAGACAGAGAGAAGGGGGAGGGCCCAGAGCAGTCTCCATAGTTGACAACATTAGTTTTCCATATAGTTTCACTCCACAGGTGGGTGCAGGGCTGTGCAGGGCAGGAACTGGGCCAGGAGCCTCCCGCATAGGCCCTGGCGAGAACTGAACTGGGGGCACACCCCAGTTCAGCATATGGGTCTGCATGGGCCGAGGCCAGGATTCGATCCTCGGGCTCTGGGGCTGCAAAGCGAGCACTTAACCTGCTGAGCCATCCCAGCTTCCCCAAGTAAAGCTTTAGATCAGGTGATCTGAGAAGGCTTCTCTTAGCTGAGACTGGAATGTTTTTTTTTTGTTGTTGTTGTTTTAAAGATTTATTTATTTTGTTTTTTTGACAGAGACAGATAGACAGAGACAGAGAGAAGGGTGAGGGCCCAGAGTAGTCTCCATAGTTATATGTCATTAGTTTTCCATATAATTTAACTCCACAGGTGGGTGCAGGGCTGTGCAGGGCAGGAACTGGGCTGGGAGCCTCCCGCATAGGACCCGGCAAGAACTGAACTGTGGGCACATCCCAGTTCAGCATATGGGCCCTCGTGGGCTGGGGCCGGGATTCGATCCTTGGGCCCTGGGCTGCAAAGCGGGCGCTCAACCCACTGAGCCATCCTGGCATCCCCCGAGACTTGAATGTTGAGTCAACCATGTGCGTATATGA
Organism: Craseonycteris thonglongyai; assembly: GCA_004027555.1. NCBI lineage: Eukaryota > Metazoa > Chordata > Mammalia > Chiroptera > Craseonycteridae > Craseonycteris > Craseonycteris thonglongyai. The sequence continues at coordinate 7,648 of PVKE010020527.1, read as the reverse complement.
AGGAAGAGTGTCCTAGACAAAGGGAGCAGCAAGTTACATGGGACACGGTGAGAAAGAACATTTGAGTATCAAAGGGCCTGTATGGTTGTAACAGAGTGAGCAAAGGGAAAGTGATAGAAAATTTCGTCAGAGAGTAGATTCTTTTAGGCATGGAAGGTAGGATAGGTTTTGTTCCTGGTGTATTAAGTCATTGAAAGTTTTAAGCAGGCTGGGAAGTGCCTCATATTTTAAATTCTTACGTCAATGATAGGTTGAAAATGGGGCAAGAGTAGAAGCAGGCAGACTAACTTAGGAGAGTAGCACAGAAGTTGACATGAGAAATTTGGACCAGACTGGTAAAGGTAGAAATAGAAGTAGTTTTATCTAGGATAAGTTTTGTAGGTCGAACCATTAGGACTTTCTGAGAGATTGGATGGAGAAAATGAAGAAAAGATAGGAATCAAAGATGATGATGCCTAAGTTTTTGGCTTAAGTTAATTGAGAAAAATAATTGGGAGGAGAGCATGTTTGATGGAAAGAAGTTCTTATTCCAATTCAAAAGCCAGGAAATTTCTACAGTAAGGTAGGACATTAAGACATTGGCTTCAGCATTTCTTAATTTCTATTTCTGTCTTCAAGTTCAAGAGCTTATACTCCTAGGCATCTGGCAGGCCTGCTTCTCCCTATAGAGGTGGAGGGACATACAGTGCAAAGAACTTGGGCTTCAGTATACCTGTGTTTGTATCCCACCTTTGCCATTTCTTATTTCTATGACCTTGGGCAAGTTACTTTACTTTTTTAAGCCAGTTACCTCATTGTTAGGTTGAACATGAGAACATCCTGGAAGCATTGTTGTTAACTGATTTAAGCATTTACTAGGTGCTATGCATTGTTCTCAGTGAATTATGATATTAACTAGTTTATTCCTCATAACCAATGGGTGAGGTGTGGGTACTGTTATTTTCATTCTCTTACAGATAAGGGAACAGGTATAGAGTTAAGTAGCTTGCCTATGGTCATAAGCTAGTAAATGGAGTGTCTGGATTTGAACCCTAGCAATCTGGCTTCAGAATCCTGAGCCTGGGTGCTTAGCTACTAAGCATTTGTACCTTTAATGTGTGAAAAGAATCTGGTGGGGAAGCTAGGATGGCTCAGTGGGTTAGGTGCTCGCTTTGCAGTGCCGGGGACCGGGGATCGAATCCCGGCCCCGGCCCTGGCCCATGCGGACCCATATGCTGAGCTGGGGAGCTCCCCCAGTTCAATTCTCTCTCTGTCTCTGTCTCTCTCTCTCTCTCTCTGTCAAAAATAAATTAAAAAAAAAAAAGAATCTGGCCCATCCGCAGCTATTGAGCGTTTGTTCTACCACCACCTCCTCTGTCTTGCCTTCCATCCTTACCCTAAAGATGTACACACCTAGGGACCGGTCTTGTGTTTGCCCCCTTGGCTCCTTGCCTGCTCCTCCATTCTTTAGAACCTCATGGCAGTAGGCAGGACTTACGTACTATCTTAACTGACCTCTGGCACTGCCTCCTTAGGTGGACATCTTCAATAAGGAGCTACTGCTAATCCCCATCCACCTGGAGGTGCATTGGTCCCTCATCTCTGTTGATGTGAAGCGGCGCACCATCACGTATTTTGACTCACAGCGCACCCTGAACCGCCGCTGCCCTAAGGTTTGATAGGGAAGGGGAAGGATGGGTGGAATATAGGGCGGAGGTCCAGTGGCATGGCATTTCAAGCAGAAGGGTGGGTTTGGGTCTCTAAAGCAACCTAGGCTTGGTGCCTGTGAACACTTCCTCCTTTTCTTCATCTGCATAGCATATTGCCAAGTATCTGCAGGCAGAGGCAGTGAAGAAAGACCGGTTGGATTTTCACCAGGGCTGGAAAGGTTATTTCAAAATGGTAAGTTTCTAGAGGGAGGGTTATAGGGTTGGTGGTGGGGATAGTAATAGGAGGCAGAAGTTGAAGCCACGTCCCTAGAAGTCAACAGGTGAAGGGCCTGCCTTTTTTTCCTCCAGAATGTGGCCAGGCAGAATAATGACAGTGACTGTGGTGCCTTTGTGTTGCAGGTAAGCAGATGCCAGTTGGGTTAAGGGATTGGGAGAGAGATGGGAGGCTTCTCTGCATCCATTTGGCTCACAACCACTTGGGGAACAGGGAAGGAATAACCTTATATGTCAGAATGCAGAAACCCTGATTTCATTGGTCTTCTCCTGGCTTCTCCATTCCACATTGGAACTGGGTCTCTGGTCCCTGATCTCTGGCCATGGTATACCTTCCTCCTGACTCCCAGTGCACGGTGTTTTCTCTCTTAACACTAGATATTTCATGTACCAAATAAGAACACTGGCTTTAGAGTCAGACGTTTTTGAGCCCCAGGCTACATTTGTGAAATGGGCGTATTATCTGAAAGATCAAGTCAGACATATCTCATATGAAATGTATAGCACAGGTCCTGACTGGGGGACGCTTAGTAGGTGGTTCTCATGGCCTGCTTTGTTAACATCCAGTACTGCAAGCACCTGGCCCTGTCTCAGCCATTCAGCTTCACCCAGCAGGACATGCCCAAACTTCGTCGGCAGATCTACAAGGAGCTGTGTCACTGCAAACTCACTGTGTGAGCCTCGTATCCCAGACCTCAAGCCCATACAGTCATGGGCAGGGGGACATGGGAGACCCTCCCATCCCAAGAAACTCCAATGCCTTTCCTATCTCACCTCCCCCCACCCAATTCCCTTTGGTTTTTCATATTTAAATGTTTTAATTGATTTCTGTATTTTTTTTTCTTTGAGAGAATACTTGTTGATTTCTGATGTTCAGGGGGCAGCCATGGAAAAGCCCCTTTTTCCCTGTCTTCAGGGGCATATGGCCTTTGGCCTGGGGGGGGCATTCATCCCCCTTCCATGTGTATGGGTGGGGGCCAGGGAAATCTGTGCTGGGGGTGGTGGGCGGGCAAAGGGATTACTGCCTGCCAGATCTTCAAACTTTTTTTTATATATATATAAATGCCACGGTCCTGCTCTGGTCAATAAAGGATCCTTTGGAGATACATAGTGGTGGTCTTCCTTAAGGGGCCTCAAACTAGTGGACATGCTGTATCTCAGGCTTTCCTCCAGCCACTGCTATTAGCTACGGTACCCTTTTATGGGTCTTGATACTTAAGGGGCCAGCTCTCCCATCCCTGGCTCAGACAGTGCCAACAGCATGTTTTAGTCACCCAGAAGAATCCCCCACCCAGGAGAGTAAGGGATGGAAGGAGCCAGAGTAGGTAATCCTAACAAATAAAGGCGCTTAAGAGGTACTAAAGTTGGGGAACAGGACACTTAAAGGAGCTGTCCAGGATTCATGATAGCAACCCCAAATGCTCTTAAGCCAGGAAGTTGGTTATTTCATCCCTCCTCCCATCCAGCCAGGGGAACCTCCCAGCCGCTAGGGTATGGCTCCTGATTCCATCATCCCTGGTATACTTAGAACACGTCGGGGTGGTGTCAGACCTAGCTTTGCTGGAGAACAAAATAAAATGTTCCAGTGGAGACCTGGAGCAGAGGTAAAGGAAGTGGAAATCCCGGGAGCCCGGAAGTCCCTGGAGGCTGAAGCCTCGCCCCCCTTGCGTGATAGGGCCTACTAGGCCACATGACTGAGGTACTAGTGCCTCCGCACGTGTAGGGGTGCAGGGCCCCAAGATGGCTGCCAGGCCTCGAGGCCTGACTCCTCTATGTCACTTCCGTACCGGCGAGAAGGGCGGGCCCCGTAGCCAATGAGGCCGTGGGGCGGGGCTTCATCTTAATAGGCGTTTAGATTACCCAATGATGGCTGCGTGCCAGAGCGCTTACGCGCTAACGTCACGCCAAGTTGCTGAGAGCCGGCAGGCAGGCCGAGGCGGCCAAGCCAATGCGATGGCTGGGGCGGGGTCGGGCGGCCTATAAGTTGTCGATGGGCGGGCACTCCGCCCTAGTTTCTAAGGATCATGTCTGCGAGTCAGGATCCCCGGTAAGAAAGCCATTTACAAGAGGTTGGGGCTACTTACCCAGTTGCTCCCTTTCGAGGGCCCCACGAGTGTGGAGCCGAGGCCCACTACTGTAGGCCCACCGCTGTTGCGGAAAAGCCAACCCGGGAGGACCGGTCCTGTGGGAGGGAGGGGACCGAACCACCATCGACGCTGCCACCATGACTTAGGCAGAGGGCGAGGACAGTCCGGCTTTCGGGGCCTAGAGTGTGAGGTTCGTTAGTAGGCCTCGACCCGACGCGGTGCGTGAAGCCCCAACGCTGAGTGGAGAGACGAGGTCGCGACCTAGCGTAGGAAAGGTGGGCCGTAACCGTGCGTGGCCCCAAGCCGGCGGCCTCACTGCCGAAGAAAGGGCTCGCGCGTGTAAGGCATTCCGGAGGACTCTGGCGGTACCAGTCGCCAAGGTGGGGGGCCTGGGTCTTCACGTCCGTTCGTCTCGTCGCGTTGAGATACGTGTTGAGGGAGTAGAAGCCGGCCGTTTAGTGTTCTGGTTTTCTTGACGGCCAGGACTCAGGCTAACCCCAAGGAGCAGCCGCGTGGGGCGCCAGAAGCCCACCCGGCGGGCGGGTCCATTTTGCCGCACAAGCCGGTCAATTGGCACTTAAGGGGTGAGCGTCCTGAAGTATAGGAGGGCGACGCCATTTCGCGACGGGGGCGGGCGGAATGTGGATTGTTTTATGTTGGGGGTAAGACCGCCGGGTGGTCGAGAGAGCGAGCACATGGCGGTCTAAGGTGCTCCCCTCCCCCAGTCCTCTTTGCCTCTTAAGTGTTGTGCAATCTTTCCCAGTGCTAGCTCGGCTGGGGCTCATTGTGCGCGAGGCCGCCACCGCCCGCGGCCTCCCACATCCGGGCACCACGAGGGGGGGAGATGGGCTGGAGGGAGTGGGGGAGGGCGCGGGCGGAATGACGTGGGGGGAAGGGGATGGCCTACCTTCGGATTTAGGAGGTGTAGGGCGGGACTTCCGGCGTGCTGGGGCCACGGAGGGAGTTGCACGCGCTTGGCCTTGGACAGTCCAGGCCCGGGACACGTGGGCTAAAAGGCAAGCACCACCCCCGGCCTCGTAATCACGGCACTGTTTCTCTTAATAGTTACCAGCCTCCCTTGAGCTGCTCCTTGGATGGGGCAAAGGCCTGATTCAGCTGCAAATACTGTGTCTAGGGACTGGTGGGGGTGCCTCAGGGAGTGAACACTGCTGGCTTCATGCAAGACTGGTAGTTAGTAGAAAGAGCCTGGCTGTTGGGATTTCTAAGGTATCTCAGTCAGCATACTCTTACTTTAAACCGACAGATCCAGAGACAATGGCCCCGATGGAATGGAGCCCGAAGGTGTCATTGAGGTGAGATTGGACCCCTCCCATCATATTCCTTTATCTCTGGAAAAGGCAGTACCACAAGCAGTGTCCCTTAGTTTCTTGGAGTGGTGCTAAAGTGACTTAAGACTAAAACCAGAACCCAAGATTCTTCTTTAATGCATACTCTAACTAGTTAAGCTCCCCCTCACAGGAAGTCTTAACTTACAGTGATTTATTAAAAATACTTGTATACCTGAGAGTATGTATAACACATGTCAATTAAATTGGATCCTGTCCTCCCTTCTGCAACTTCCAGTCTCAAAGTTTATGTGGACTGGCCCTTCAAGTGATTTCCCAGGTCATGTAGAACTACCTTGCTTCCCTGGGAGGGAGGAGACACTGGGCTCTGAAGATTGGGTGAAGGCTTACAAGATTGGTCCTATTTGTTCCAGTGTAGAACCCCACTTGAACTACAGTAGACTGTTAACCAGTTGCTTGAGTGCTGGTTAATGAAGTCTACTGAACACTTGTGTAGCATCTACCCATTCCTATGAATGCCAGTTAACTGAGAGTCTATTGTACTTTAATTTCTTCCTACCCTGCAGAGTAATTGGAATGAGATTGTTGACAGCTTTGATGACATGAACCTCTCGGAGTCCCTCCTCCGTGGCATCTACGCCTATGGTTTTGAGAAGCCCTCTGCCATCCAGCAGCGAGCCATTCTTCCTTGTATCAAGGGTATGTTCCCTCTGCCCCAGAACAGGTTCTGAACTGTGGTCCCTAACCTGGGTAGAATGGCACCTGATTTGATTTGGTGGTTCTTAATTCGTATCAGCCAAGGGCAAATTAACTTCTTGTTTATCCCTGCTTGGCTTTTGGTTTGTGCCCATGCCTGGTTCATGCTCTGGGTACATGAATTAGTGATTTGATTTCAACAATGTAGTAGTTTAGCCAGCTCATATTTGTACTTTACAGCTGCGTTTCTAGCCCAACACTGAAGTATACTAAATGAGTTAACCTGAGTTGGCTTCCAGATCTGTTCTTAGCTGGGGACTACCGTAGATTGTGATGGGAGTAAAATCTGAAGCATTTCGTGCTTGGCACATAACTTTAATCACACTAAGCAAGGCCTTGAATGTCACATGGTCCCAAATTGTATATCCTATACCATATTAAAATCTTCTGATTTGTTTAGGTTATGATGTGATCGCTCAAGCCCAATCTGGGACTGGAAAAACCGCCACTTTTGCCATATCAATTCTGCAACAGATTGAATTGGATCTGAAGGCCACACAGGCCTTGGTCCTGGCACCCACTAGAGAGTTGGCGCAACAGGTGAGAGTGTAGCTTCTTTCTCCTCCCCTTAAGGGCTGACTTTAATTGGTGTAATCCCAATGATAAGAGCATGCTCCCCAACCACTACCACCTTGGAAAGAATTGAAGTATATGGGGACAGCAGGTGGGTTGGAGGGGAAAAGAGATGACCTCTGAAGTAAAGAAAATCAGTTGATAACTTCCAAATCTCTTAAGATTTTCTGGGTTAATTATAAGCCCTTTTTTTACCCAAACACAATAAGCATGACTTCACTCATTTCCTGAGTCAAATGGGAAGGCTTCTGGGTGGAGCCTGGCTGGCTGGGCAAGTTTGGTGGCTGTTTTATGAATGAACCCACCCCCCTGGCAATGGGCAAAGAGACACCTGATTTGTGGTGTTGGTCTTATATCAGTCGGGGGCAAATCAAACAAACAGTCCCTTGTTCATCCTAGCTTGATGCCTGGATTGGTGGCCAGAGCTGTTTCATGCCTGGGGCACATAAAATCTTAACGTTGGGTTGTTTTTTTGGGTCTTGGAGGGGAAAAGATCAGTAACACTGGAATCATAAGTAGATTATTGAGGCTTTGGAGTGTTGCTGTAAAATATTATGGAAGTTTGGTCATTCTGTGCAAGCTTCTGAAAAAATTTAACGTAAGCAAGTAGTTCTAGTAGAACTCCATTCTAAAATCTTTTTTTTTTAAGATTTGTTTATTTTTGACAGAGAGAGATACAGAGACAGAGAACTGAACTAGGGGCACTCCCCAGTTCAGCATATGGGTCCACACGGGCCGGGGCCGGGACTTGATCCTCGGTCTCTGGCACTGCAAAGTGAGCGCTTAACCCACTGAGAACTCCAGTCTAGAGTCCTCACGTATAGAACATGTTCTTTAAAGAGTGAACATGCCACATAATAACACTTTTTGTGGCAATTATGCAAATAGGACATGGATATGTCATTCTACATAAAACTGGTTGCTATGAGATAAAAGTATAAGTGGGTCACAATGGTATAAGTTACATTGAAGGTATTTTAGAGGGCTATTACAATGAATCTGT
>PVKE010020526.1:0-27401 GCA_004027555.1 Craseonycteris thonglongyai | reverse complement strand
AGAGAGAGAGAGAGAGAGAGAGAGAGAGAGAGAGAGAGAGAGCAAGCAAGCAAAGAGAGAAGGGCCCAGAGTAGTCTTCACAGTTGTACATCATTGGTTGTGACATAGTTTACTTCCACACAGGTGGATGTGGGGCTGCACAGGACAGGAACCAAAATGGGAATCTCCCGCATGGGAGATGAGAACCTTCACCTTCATCTCAGTGGTTACCAGTTGTGTTTCAGTTCAGCATATGGGTTTGCATAGGCTGGGACTGGGAACCAAACCCCTGACCTCACAATTGCAAGACAAGTAAGTGCTCAACAGCTGAGCTATCCCAACATCCCCAAGTCTTGAATACTTCTTTAACAATACACGTAAAGATTACAAATACTTGACTGACTCAAATGGATAAGTGTAGTTTTTATTAAGTCCTTTAATACCTTCTCCATGTTTGTGCATTGAGAGCCTCTACAACAAAGCCGAACCTTCAGTATGTAACTCACTATATGTTTTCCAGCCAGTTATAATCTTTCTGTTCCTGTTTTACTCTATTGTAAAATTATGGACTGGAATAAATTGATTACTAAAATTTCTACCAGTTTAAAAATATTGTTTAGTTTAAGAATGGGCTTATAAAGGGCAAAAAATATCTTTGTCCTTTAACTATCGTATGGAGTTAGGCAACAGGGTCCCTAATGGTCTTTGATGAATTCTGGGCAGGCTAGCCTTCTAATTATCCTAGAATGTCTGAGGAACTTCATCCAGAGGTTTGTCAATACCTCCTATTAGGACCCTTGATTTAACTGAGCTATAAATGTTTTCCAGTGCCACAATGATGCTGCATAACAAACAACTACAAAACCTCAGTGGCATACAATAAACATTTACTTTTGCTCTCAAGTCTATGAGCCAGTTGGAAAGTTCTGTTGATCTTGATTAGGGTTGGTGGGCAGTTTCTTGTTTCTTAGCTGGGACATAATATATCCAGTGTTCAGCTAACTGTTGGGTTCTAGGATAGCTTCAATGGGATGACTGGTTCTGCTCCAAAGCTCTCTCCAGTAGGGTAGCCCACATTTGTTCTTGTGGTGTTGGTGGCAGTGTTTTGAGAGGGAGTAGAAGCAACCAAGGACTCAAGGCTAAAACACAGAAGTGACACACCATCACTTCTACCACATACTGTTGTCCAAAGAAAGGCATAATGAAGCCCATATGGAAATCAACTCCATTTCTTGATGGGGGAAGAGTGGGTAACTCATATTACAATGGGCATAAATATGAAGAGGAAGGATGAATTGGTGCCATTTTTGTATTTAATCAACCATAGAACATGAGTCATAGTTGAAATTTCAGGAAGTTCCAGGAAATCACTGATCTGGAGGGAAAGGAGATGGGGCCCTCAAAATGCTCTTATGATTTCTTTTGGGATGCAGTTAAATTATTAGAGTTAGTGTCATACTTTCATGTCTTACTTAAAAAATTCATTAGGTAAGATTAGATCAGTGCTTGGGGCTAATGTTTCCGTATTAATGAGGCAAGACCTTCTGAGTACTTTACTAAATGAATGTTAGTTTTCCAGTCTGGCTGGTGAAAGCATGCACTATTCCTGGCCTTGCATATGCCAGGTGCTCTTGCTTCTCATTTTTCAGATGGTTAGTAGTTTCTTTTGTGGCCTTGGGTAGTTCCTTATACTCATGGACTGATTTGTGCTTAGCAAATTATTCAGTAGGGACTCTAGGTTTTTGAAGTTTTCTTTTTTCAGCATATATTTGCTTCTATATTATCTTTTTCTGTGAACTCTAGCCACCTTGTTTTCTTTCTTTTTAAAAATTTATTAGGGTTACATTGGTCACTAAAAATTGCATAGGTTCCAGCTATACAGCTCTTTCCATCACCGTATATTTAGCTCTCCCTCCGCTTTCACCCCACTCCTTCCTTATCCTTAGGTAACCATTAGACTATTAATTGTGTCCATGAGATTTTGTTTCTTTGTTGCTTTCAGTTGGTTTCCCACATATGAGTGAAGTCATATTTTTCTGTCTGGCTTATTTTGCTTAGCATGATGATTTCAAGTTCCAGCCATGTTGTTTTTGCAAATGGCAGAATTTCATCTTTTCTTATTGCTAAGTAACGTTCCATTGTATAGATATACCTCAGCTTTTTTATGCAGTCATATATCAAGTAGCACTTTGGTTGTTTCCATGTCTTGGCCACCATGAACAGTGCTGCAATGAATATTAGGGTACATATGTTTTTACAGACTAAGTTTTCCAAATTTTTTTAGGTAGATACCCAGAAGGGGGATTGCTGGGTCACAGGGTAGCTCTATTCTTAATTCTCTTTTTATTTTCTTTTATTCTTTTTAAAGATTTACTTTATTGTTTTTCACAAACAGAGAGAGAGATACAGAGAGAGACAGAGAGAAGGTGGAGGGTTCAGAGCAGTCTCCATAGTTGCATGTCATTATTTTTCCACATAGTTTCATTCCACAGTTGGGCATGGTGCTGCCCAGGGCAGGAACTGGTCAAGGGGCCTCCCGCATGGGAGGCAGCACCCCACAAGCCAGGGACCTCCCAAATAGAAAGCACAACCAGGGCAGGAGCTGAACCAGGGGCGTCCCACAAAGGAAGCTTGCTCTGGTGAGAACCAAACTGGGGGTACACCCCAGTTCAGCATATGAGTCCTGATGGGCCGGGGATTGGATTTGATCCTTGAACCTCCAAGCTGTAGGATGAGTGCTCAACCCACTGAGCCATCCTGGCACCCCTATTCCCAATTTTCTGAGGAATCTCCATATTGTCTTCCAAAGTGGTTGTATCAATTTGTGTTACCACCAGCAGTGTATGAGGGTTCCTTTTTCTCCACAGCCTCTCTAGTACTTGTTCCTTGTTTTGTTGATTATAGCCATTCTAGCAGGTGTGAGGTGGTATCTCATTGTGGTTTTGATTTGCATTTCCCTAATAGCTAGTGAAGTTGAACATTTTTTCACATCTTGGCCATTTGTATGTCTTCATGTGTGAAGTGTCTGTTTAGGTTTTCTGCCCATTTTTTAATTGGATTGCTTGATATTTTGTTATTGAGTTGTATGAATTCTTGATATATTTTAGATATTATCACCTTATCAGAGGCATTGTTTGCAAATATTTTCTCTCAATTGGTTGGTTGCCTCTTTGCTTTGTTGATAGTTTCCTTTGCTGTGCAGAAAATTTAAACTTGATAAAGTCCCATTCATTTATTTTTGCTTTTACCTCCCCTGCCTTTGAGATCCGGTTCATAAAGTGCTCTCTGAGCCCAAGGTCAATAAGTTTAGTACCGAGGTTTTCTTTTAAACAATTTATTGTTTCAGGTCTTATATGGAGGCCTTTGATCCATTTTGAGTTAATTTTAGTATATGATGACAGATTACAGTTCACAGTTTTTCTTTTGCACCTTGTTTTTTCCGGATTCTCAGCTCCATATCCTCAAGTAAGGGAGTCTATGTCAGATTTTTTTCTGTATTCTCCATTCCTGCACCACAGCATGAAAACTCAAGTTTGTTTCTTCTCTTTCAGTGATTATGGTTCTATGCTCGCCAGTGTATAATGTCTTAAAAAAACAGTTGTTTCACATATTTTGTCCAATTTTTTTCTTGTGTGTGTGTGTGTGTCATTTTATGCAGAAGAGTAAATTCAGTCCCTGTTATTACATTTTGGCGAGAAGTAGAAGTTTCTATAAGATGGTTTTCTAAAGATTATAGGTAACCTAACTTTCGATAGAAGGCACTGTGCAAATATGATTACATGTGAAAATATATATTTCTCTCCTGCTTTTCTAATTGGCCCTTTATTACTCTCTTTTTATTATATTTCACATTTTCCCACAGTTTGACCCTGCAATATAGTTTACTTTTTGTCATATTTTTTTACCAATGATAGTGTAAGCTCTTTAATTGTTGTGGAATTACCTTATTCTTCTTTATATTCTTTACCATGTACATAATATTTTAGAATTCTAATCAATTACCAGTTTTTCCTTTCTGTAAAAAAGAACTCAAAATCAGAGGCTTGATTAAACGACATTTATAATGTGATTTGTAAAGGAAAAGTGAAGGGTAAATAATGGTAATTTAGCTTTTAAGTTGATGTCAATTTTGGTTTCACTTGTCTACACCAAAATTAGGTGTCATATGTAGACTGCAATTTCTCATGAGTTCAACTGCAACCTGTTTAGAATACTTCAGGCTGATGTGAAGAATATTTTCTAAACCTCTCAGAACCTGTTTTAGCTCTCATTTTGTGAGGGTTATATTTTTCTCTAACCAGAAAACTTGAAGTCATAATTCAGAAGTATATGAGATAAGGATTGAATACTTTCAACCTTTTTGATGAGTGGTACTGAAAATGATCATACTGGTAGAATAAATATTTCTTTGTAAAGTGAGCTCTCAATTAATTGTATATAATATTATCTGTGAAATTTCTTGTAGTCTGGCTTCTTCTAATCACATAGTTGTAAGCTGTTATTTTCTCTTCTCTCTTCTCTACTTTTCCATCTTCTTACCCATCATTTATATCCTAAAATGATAGGGAGAAAAGGCATAGAAAGTAATAACTATATACCCTTAATATAACTTAAGATAAACATAATTAAAGAGCAAAAATTATTGCAAAAATCATACTATATTCTAAGGACAGACATGATTGTTTGGGTAATCATTTGAGCAATTGCTTTCCTTCATTAGTATGGACAATCTATAACTTGCTATGTAGTTATTTATCATGCCTATTAAAGTGCAAGAAGAATTAATTTTAATATTTTCTGTGCATCTGTGTTCAAATATAGTCTTGTTATGCACATAATATAATTTGATAGAAAATACTGAATTCCCTTTAAACATTTTTATTGCTAAATAATTTGAAGTCATACTTATTCAATGATAAGGTGATGCTATTATATGTCTAATACAACAGTTTATTAAAATCAATTATTCTTTGTACGTTCATTAATAATTTTGGTAAAAAACCTGAAATGCATAGGGTTTCTAGATTTATAATAATGTATATGATTGCCTACATAAGATTTAAAAAATAAATTTCAGGGATTTAGAAATGAAAGCTTTTGGATTTTTTAAAGGAATATCATGCACATATGGACAGTTATTATTTTTCTATGCATGAGAATAGGTCAACTTCTTTTTTGTGAAATGCATAATTCGACTTACTAGCTGCATAATAGTGTTTAAGTATTTGTGGAAATGTGCTTAATCAATGTAAAAACTTAATAAATTAAACATTAAACAAAAATGTTCTTCCTTTTTGTAAAGCAAACAAATATATACAACATATCACAGAATATTATTTACAGTAAAACAATGCATAAATCATATTATTATCATCATGAACTCCTAAAAAAGTCAAGTATAACTCTGGTTTATAATTCTAAAAGCCTAATCTTTTTTCAATAGATTTACATTCCAATTATTTATAATGAGATCATATTTTGAAACACATTTTTGATTCAGAATTTCAAATATACACATATTCTTTTTGGTAAGATTTTTTATCAAGTTGAGTGGTTATAGCATATTAATAAAGGTTTATTTTTTGGAAACAACTAATTTTAATTATATAATATATTTAAATTTTATATAAATCTATATGAAATGATATACCAATATAACTTTTAATATACCTTTTCAGAACACAAATACAAATCTGCACATGAGGAAAAGAACAAATGCCTTGGTTCACTCTGAATCTGATGTTGGCATCAGAACCGAGGTAGGAAACCATTCAAGCAGATCTGCCATGGTTGTTCAAGGATCCTCCGAAGCCACACCACAGTCTTACTTAGCTTCCAGTCCAAACCCGTTCAGCCATGCAAATGCAGCTGAAACTATATCTGCTGCAAGAGCACTTCCATCTGCTTCTTCTTCTACACCTAGCAGAACTGGGTATGTGCCCCGACAAGCTTCATTTGGATCTGCTTCTACCCATCATGTATTTGGATCACGGTTGCAGCGTATTAAGACCACAGTTAATACCATAGGGGCTTCTGGGAAGTTGACAGCCACTACTCCTCCCTCTACTCCAGCACCTTCTGGATCTGGCACAAGTAAAATAGACAAATATGCCCGCATTCTCTTTCCAGTAACATTTGGGGTATTTAACCTGGTCTATTGGGTTGTTTATTTATCTAAGGACACTATGGAGAAATCAGAAAGTCTAATGTAATTTTTTTTTTTGCAACAGATTTTCCTAAAACAAAATGAACTTAATGCAGACTGTCTTTTTAAATGTTTTTAAATATAAACAGTTGCTCTTTACTAAAATAAAAATTCTGTGTAACTTTTCTATTTAAAGAAATTTAAGCCAGTTATTGGGAGAGGTAATTAACTCCTCAGTGAAGAGGACAGGAGCCAATTTTTATTTCAGAAAAGTGATTTAAATGAATAATTCAGCATTAAAATTAGGTGTAATACAGGCTATCTTGGAAAGTTGGTGTAAGAGAAATAGGGATATTAGGGATAGTTGGTGCATATTTGTGTATTGAAATTTGAAAACAGACTATACCATTTTAAATATACACTATGAATATCAACCAACCATTCTGAATTTCCCAGTGGCACTGCCCTTAATCAGAACTGTTTGTTGGATATCATACATGCTGACCTTTGGAGATCCTCTTACCTTGTATCTGCAAGAAAAGGACTTTTCCTGTTAAACGAAACAATTTTAAAATAAAAACAAAACAAAATAAATGCAGACCAATAGAGTGAAACATCTGCTGCATCAAAAACAAAGACAGAGACCAGGGAAGAGGTTCCCTGTCATATGTTGTTCAAACAGGACTTAATAGTTGACTTGAAAATTTGTGCTTTGGGCCAAAGTTTAACTTGTATGAATTCTTTTTGATAGTAGCTCATTCAGTTATGTATTCTTTCAACATATATTTATTCAGGGCCTACCATGTGCTGGGCACTATGTTAGACATTGTCTCTCTAGGAAAGCTCCTTCACTTTTACCTACAGTATCACTTAAATAGAAGAGTCAATGCATGCTAATGAACCATAAGCTAGCAGAAATCATTGCATTCTTTAATGGAGAAATTTACTTAGAGTCTGAAAACATTAAAAAAATATTTGTATCTCCAATATTGATAGAGGATAACAGGTATATTGTTCACTAGCCACTTCTAAAATAAGTACACATTAGTACAACTTCAGCAATTGACTTTAAAGTATAAGTAAAATGTGGTGCAAAATTTTCTGTAAGTGAAAAGCACTGAGTACCTGAAATTAGAAATCTGAGCACTGTAAGACTTTATGTATTACCTGTCTCGAGTCTGATCAGAATCACAGAATCATCAGATTTAGGAACTCAATACAAGGCCTTTTAGATGCTTTTGCCCACATAGATAGATTTGTTATTAGCTGATGAAATGCTAACTTTCTGGGGAATTTTTTGTGTCCACAGTTCTGTGTTCCTAGGCAGTTTTGTGTTTATTTTGGTAGGAGCTTTTAGACAGTTTCACAACTAAGGTGAGTATTTTAAAATTAAAAAAGCAGCAAAGGAATGAAGTAAAGAAAAAATTATAGCCAAGGGGTAGGATGCCGCTGACTCTGTTATGCAATTTATAAGGATGTTCACTTAAAGACTTCTCTTTTTCATTAGGTAGGCTTAACAACTTAATTGAATTTCTTGCAGCTGTCTTATGCTGCTAAATCCAGGTCTAATTTTTTGTTGTGTTGTTTCCAGATTTTTTATACTTCTCTTTTTCTGAGCTAGGTTGTGTGAATGAATGTGTTCTGGATGTTTTGGGGAACATTTTGATAGAAACAAGCACCTTGCAAACAGGATCTCTTTTTAGAAAAGAAAGAATATTAGTTGCCATCAGTTTTTTAATTATTGTTTGCCTTGGATTGGTTGTATTTGAGACCTGTAAAATGTGCAAATGCCAAATGTTAATTGTGAGACACATAAGAAATTCTTTCTTGGTTATCTCTGTAGATATGTCCTAGAATAATTAACAGTTTTAAGGTTGAAAGATGCATTAGAAAGCAGCTAATCCAAACCTCTTTTTTTTTTCATAAATTGATAGCAGTAATATGAGGCCCAGTAAAATTGGTACAAATGTATATATTTAATAAAAAGTACTTGTACAAAAAGCTTGCCAAACATCATTTCATGAATGTGAGCAGATTTTTGCCTTGAGGACAATGCTTAAAATTGTGCTTTGAAGCTATGATTGTTCATTGATTGTCCAATGAAATGACCTTATTTCTTTCAGGAGGAATATAATCCTTGCTTATTTATTTGTCTATTCTTAAGAAATATTTCATTTGATTTTTTAAAAAAAATTCTATAAATTTTATAGATATTAAAGAAATAAAAATAAATGATTTTTTCTTTTAGACCAGAGATCCAAATGAGCTCATAGTTTTGTTTTTTCTTACCTTATTATATGAACAATATTTTAAATAAATCAGATGGCCAAATAAAGAAAAAGGGCAAAATTAACCAAGGGTTCTTAATTGCTAACTTGAAGAATCAGTTAACCAGAAGTCTTATCATTAGGACAAAAAAGAATTACTATAGAATTTTAATAATGCATAGTTTGTTTTCCCTAACTGAGTTTCATGAAATTAATTCAAAGCTGACTTTTTTATTATGGACATCATTTCTATCTTTCCAATAACTAGTAACTAAGTATACATTTAACAGGACATTTTTGTGAAGAACCAGACACTTTTCACCATTAGAAAATCTCACAAACATTATTAGGAGAGCCCACAGTCCTAGCTATTTGTGAAGAAGAATAATTCTAGCTGAGAATAGTACCGTTGTATATCTCTGTTTTTTAAGCATGAAATTTAGAATTGTTTTATTCAGTACCAGTATGCATATATAGTCTAGCTTTCAACTCCATATTGGCCACTAACTTCTACATAATTAATTCTATTTCCTCCAGGCATGACTAGGCATAATAACATATTTATGTAATCAATTCACAGTTAAACATGACTTGTATTTGTTCATATACAGATTGTTTGAATGATACATATTTTAAATTGGACCTCAAAGATCTTGAATTAGGGTAGATAAAGAGTAGTGTCACCATCTTTTATGATGAAAATGAATCATAAAAAAGTTAGTGATAAAGAAAAGCACCAGGATGGAATGAACTTTGAAAAGTCGTTTTTCAGTCACCTCATCTTAGCAGTGACCATATTTCAAAAAATAGATAAAAAAATTTGTCATTTATTTCACACATGAGCTGGGTATTCTGCCTGGCCTAGAAAAAAATCCCCACTTTCCACTCTCCTGTTTCCCAATGACCTCCTCCTTTCAATTTGTGAATAACCTCTACTGGAAAAGCACTAGGTGGAAAAATGGGTGATTTGATTTCAAGTTTTGACTGTACTGTTGTTTTAAAGCATTTTTATTTATTTATTTATTTTTATTTTTGACAGAGAGAGAGAGAGCGCGCGAGAGAGAGAGAGAGAGAAAGAGAGAGAAAGAGAGAGATACAGAGACAGAGAGAGAACTGAACTGGGGGAGCTCCCAGTTCAGCATATGGTTCCACACGGGCCGGGGCCAGGATTTGATCCCTGGTCCCCGGCGCTGCAAAGTGAGCGCTCAACCCACTGAGCAATCCCAGCTTCCCCTACTGTTGTTTTAGACAAGTCAACCTCTCGGGCTTGATTTCTTATTTATAAGAGGGAGGAAAGTTTAAATAATATCTAAGATATCTTTCAATTTAATGTTCTCCGCTTCTCAATTAGACTAAATATAAGCATATTCTTGGAATACATACACTCAATACTTTGTGTCATAAACAGATGTTTATGCAAAAAAACAAAAACAACCCTAATTTTAGTTTGACTGCTTAATTACTTTTAGCTCATGACTTGTCACAAACTAAGTTTTCTTTACCTTGAAAGAGATAACATCTCTCCATTTAGATTAGATATTTTCTTTCCTGTGTAAGATTTTATTCTTTAAAGACTAAAGACTTTTGGTTATTTCTTTTTTTCTGGGTTGTAATTCATCTTTACTAAATGAAGTCCTTTTTCATGTTGGGTACTGGGCTGATTATTAGATGTACATAAAAAACAAAACCAGTTTCTTTCCTACAGATGGTCATAGTCTGGTTGTGATGGTAGATGTGTAGACAAATAACTGGACTGTAATAAGTAGTATAGAGTAAAGCAGAGACTAGGTGATTGAATGAACATTCACCTCAGGTATGAAAATTTATGACGGCATCTAAAACCTCAATAATCAAGATAAATAATATATATTTTTTATTTTATTGTTTATTTTGACAGAGACAGAGAGAAGGGGGAAAGCCCAGAGCAGTCTCCATACATGTATGTTATCACTTTTTAGACATGGTTTTGTTCCACACAGGTGGGTGGGGCCTGTGCAAGGCAGGAATGTGTTTGGGGGCCTCCCAAATGGGAGGTATGCCCACTCGAGCCAGAGGCCGAACCCGGGTTGAGAACCAAGCTGGAGGCCTCCCACATTAGAAGCACACCTCAATTCAGCATATGGGTCCACATGGGCTGGCAACCGGGATTCGATCTTCATTCCCCAGGGCTGCACAGCTAAACACCCACTGAGCCATCCCGCTTCCCTGGTAAATAATATTTTGAAGGAATATATTTAGAAAACAAAATTTATGTAAATTCCATGATGAGCCAAATACCTATATTTTAAATAAAGATGTGATCAGTATTAATAATATTTTCTTTTGCTTCAGGCTCTGATATTGCTTGGCTTGGCACTGATGCACTTAATTTTATAACATTGCTGATGGGGAGGAAAAAAGAGTGATGGCAGGGAAGGCTTCACAGAAATGATAATGAACTGAATTTTGCAAAATAATTTGAAGCTCTAGCACCTCCATCTACTCTGCAAACAACAAAAGCACATTTTTAGCACCACCTGACAAATGAAAATAAATATAGATTTGGAACTTCAAGGGGAACTCTTACTACGAATAGCTCAGGATAATGGGAAGGAAGAGTGAATGTGGGAAATAAGAGTTACTAATGTTCAAAGGACTTGCTGAGGCTGGATTAGAGAGAGTTCTTTGTAAATTACTAAAGAAATTGGACTTTATCTTGGATTATTAGCAATTTATTGAAAATCTTGCAGGATAATGAGATGAAGACAAACATGCTATGCTTCTCTTAGAGAAATAACCTGATTGCTGTATGAGTTTATGGAATGGAGGGCCTTGAATCTTTAGGTATATAAAATTTGAGATGTCTCATTCTTGTTTTCCTTCTCAATTAATCTTTCTCTTCCATTAAAAAAATTTATTATGTTTATTGGGCTGAAATTGATTAGTAAAATTATATGTTTCAAGTGTACAATTCTGTAATACATTATCTATATATTACATTGTGTGTTCACTACCCAAAGTCAAATCTCCTTCAGTCACCATATATTTAACCCCCTTTTCCCTCTTTAGCTACCTGCCCTTCTCTCTTCTTTCTCCCTGTAACCACTGAACCGTTGTCTGTGTCTCTGAGTTTTGCTTGTTGGTCTTGTTCCTTTGTTACTTTCAGTTTTATGTCCCCCATATGAATAAAATCATATGTTTCTCAACTTTTTCTGACTTATTTTGTTTAGCATGATAATCTCATGATTCATCGTGTTTTTGCAAATGCCTGTATTTAATCTTTTCTTATGGCTGAGTAATATTCCATTGTACAATGAGTTTGTACCACATCTTCTTTATTCAATCATCTTTCAGTGGGCACTTTTGTTTCCATGTGTTGGCCACCATGAATAACTTTGCAATGAACATAAAAATACATGTATCTTTATGGATAAATGTTTTCAGATTTGGGGGAATATATGCCCAATATCTTTTATTTAATCTCAATGATTTTATGGTCATTTGCAAACATGATACATGATTGTTAA
Source organism: Craseonycteris thonglongyai (assembly GCA_004027555.1). NCBI lineage: Eukaryota > Metazoa > Chordata > Mammalia > Chiroptera > Craseonycteridae > Craseonycteris > Craseonycteris thonglongyai. The sequence goes on along the minus strand of PVKE010020526.1, from coordinate 15,504 downwards.
CAGTAAAGACAGATATCACAGAAATTTAAAAACAATCTCAAAATCCCACCTCTGATAATTTTTTAGTATATTATGAATATTATGGCAGATACGTACATTTATATAGACAAGTTTGTATAGAAGAGTAGATTAATTAAAAGTCATAATTTTATAAATTTAGAAACCAAATATTTTATATATGAATGTCATTGCTAAATAATAAACAAAATTAAAATTGCTTTTATCTCAATTTAAAAAAGAAAATATCGAGTAAACTGAAGAGATTGTTGAAGTGTAGATAGTGTTTAGTCAAACCAAGACCTTTTGTGGACTCTGTCTTTATCTCAGATTCCAATCTTTATTTCTAGATGTATTATATTTTTCCTATTGTGTCTAAATAATTTTTTTCTTTCTGAAGGCAAATTATGTTAAATCTCTTTTTTTCTATAATTATTTATAATTCTCCTTAATCACTTTGTATTTTTTAATTTGTTGTCAACTTTTGCCAACCATAACCTAAGTGAATTTTTAATTGTACACTATTTTGTAACCTATTGTGCAATTTTTAGATTCTTAAGGGTTTTATTCTCCATTACTTTTTTGGCCTATGCCATTTCAATTTTTCATTTATTTCTGCTGTTTTTGTAATCTCTATCAAAAAATATATATTTTTTGAGTCTCTCTGTTCCCGAGATCATGTCTATAATTTATTTTAGACTGTGGAGATCTACTTATATAAACTTTCCTCTTTTTCCTAAACAATTTTTTTTTACTGGTATAAGCTTTATCTGCTATTCAATATGTTGTTATTTTTTTTGTCACCTTTGTCTATGTTCCATGGTGGTTTATTTATTATTATTATATTTTTATTTTTATTTATTTTTTATTGTTTTTGACAGAGAGAGAGAGAGAGAGAGAGAGACAGAGACACAGAGAGAACTGAACTGGGGGAACTCCCCAGTTCAGCACATGGGTCCACATGGGCCGGGGCAGGAATTCAATCCTGGGTCCCTGGCACTGCAAAGTGAGCACTTAACCCACTGAGGCTTCCCGGCTTCCCCAGGTTTATTTTTTTTTTTAATCACTGAATGAAGGCAGCTATAATATTTACTGAATGAATCAAATCAGCCATAGCACCTATTTAAACTTCAGGTTTTAAGCTCACCGCCGAAATCTGTTTTGCCTTCTGCCAGGAACCTTGCTTTTTTTTGTCTATTTTTGATATGCAGATGGTCTATATGGTTCACGATTCTCTCACTTTTACTTTCTCTGGGTAGTTAGTGCTCTAGTTCTCTTGCTTTTCTACTGTAATGCTCGTAGTGTATATTGTAAAGCAGGTTGCTTCACAACTATCAAATAAAAGCTATTAGCAATTTTGTCTTTTCCCTCATATTCTACCATTTGCAAATATATGACTGGAATTCAATGAAGACAGATTTTGTTTTCTCTTTCTTGTCCACATTCCATCCCATGGCTTCTGTTTTTGGAGGACATCTCAGGACCATGACACTCAGTGAAATCGATATCCTATCCAAGATAAGTACCAGTCAATTTCCTTTATCTTACTATTGCAAATGTCTCTATATTTGGAAGCTATTTATCATAGTTAGTTATCAATGACTTGTGATTATAGACCTGGTCATTTTGTTTTTCAATTTTTTATTATTTATGTTATTGTTGGAAGGATGCAATAGAAGAGGAGTGAATACATGCATTTATTTCACAATTTTACACTGAACTACCATCTATCATTTGCATTTTATTTAGAATAGGGGTTGACCAGAGTATTTTTTACTGATATCATTTATTGACAACCAGAGAGCTATGTGTTTTTTCCCTTCTGTATATCAAGTGTCAGGGGAATCAAGTATTAAACCTGGATTAAATCAGTGATAACGCAGTAGATAAAAAACACTTACCTTTGGGAGAAGGAAAAGAAATAATTGTATAATAGAAAATAAATATTATTTTAGTTAAACTTTGACTGATATATTATTTTTCAGTCTTTTGTATAATATTTGTAAATTATAGTCCACATTTTATCTTTGCAGACATTTGCTAATATGGTGGAACATATCAGCAAATATGGATCATGGTTGTTGTTACTTTAATAATGTATACTGTTTCCTAGTTTATACAATAAAATAAAACTTCATTTTTCAAGATACATACAAATTATTGTTTGTTGATGAAGTCAGGTTTTATGATTTTAATGAGATTTCACTGTAAAATGAATCAAAACCCAGTTTATATGCAAAGTCATAGTTTATGATATAAGATATTTAATAGCCATTGTAACTAGGAGGTTACATTTTTCCACTGCTTTATCCTCATTATAAAAATTCTTTAACAATTTTATGCTAAAAATATTGAGAACTGAAGGAGAATTAGCAATAAAGTATTCTATTTGGCTTTTCAGTTGAAGTGTTGCACAAACCAAAAAATAAAAGCTTATCAACCTGCCCTCTGAATAACTTAAAATTGTTTAATTATACAGTCAAAATTATTTATTATTATGAAAGTAGAAAAATATTAGTGTATATTTATCATATCATAAAAACTAAATTTGTTATCTTTTGAGTTACATTATTCTTGCTCAACCAGAATAGTAGTAATAAAGTGTAACATTTAAAATATTTCAAAATTAGGTAAGGGATACAGGTGTTTTGATTTTATGGGAATACGGTTTATTTTGCAAAGTACATATTTCTTGAGCTTATAGCAATTACAGTTGACCTCCAAAAAGTGATTTTATTCTATATGAAAGTATTATCATGGTATATTATAGTGAAGAACACATAGTCATTATAATTTTGTTTTTGAGAATTTATAATGAAAAGAGGAATATTATCAAATGTTGGCTATTGTTTTAAAATAATTTGTAATGAAATATTTTTTAAATGCTGTGTCTTTAAGCAAATTTCTCTTGGTTTTCAAAGCTAAATTTATTACTCATGGTAATAAACGTCCTTTGCTTCTTAAAGTATATACTTGGTCATAGCATTGTAGAATAATTCATATTTTAATTTTCCACTGGCAAATGAATATTTAAAAATAATAAGGATTTAAATTTCTATAAAATTTGTTCATAGATAATTATATTTTAAGATGTGTTGGAGCTAAACTCTGGAATCGTTAAAATACAAACATTGTATCTAATGTATTTTTTCTATTTACATTTAAAACAATAAACAAATATCTTTGGAATATTTTTGTTTAAGAATTTTTTCTGTTTATAAAAATTATTCCTTTAAACTTGTCATAGTATTTTTTCTGACATTATATTTCACTTTTGAAGTCCTGCCCTTATCATGAGTATTCCTGTTTTCACTTACCTCAGATTCCCTGCATGACCAATATTATTATCTAGAACAAGCTTGTCCAACCCATGGCCTGTGGGCTTCATGAGGGCTACATGCAGCCCAGGACAGCTTTGAATATGGCCCAACACAAATTTATAAACTTAAAGCATTATGAGATATTTTTGGCAATTTTTTTTTTAGCTCAACATTTATCATTAGTATTAGTATAGTTTATGTGTGGCCCTAAGACAATTTATCTTCTGAAGTGGCCCAAGGAAGTTACATGATCTATATTACAGTTTGTCAAATTTTTAGGGCTGGGTAAATTTTTTGAGGGTGACACAGATGAAGAAAAATGATAGGGCCCATGATTTCTGATGCACCACAATAAAAAACTTTGGACTATGTAGTTTTGATTAATTAAAGGGGTATCAAATATACAGAGTGCAGCAAAAGTAATGTTCCTTTTTTATGAGTTGGTAATCTTCAAATCTTTTATTACAAAATTCTGTAACATAACAATATCACGTAAGCACACTACACTATTATATTCAAAAAAGGGTGTTACTTTTCTTGGACCCTGTATATATCTATGTATTTTTTTGATGAGTCAAAATGAATAAAGCATAGTAATCTATAACATCCTTTTTTAAAGATTTATTTTGTTGTTTTTGACAGAGAGAGAGAGAGAGAGACAGATGGAAGGGGGAGGGCCCAGAGCAATCTCCATAGTTGTACATCATCTGTTTTTCAACATAGTTTCATTTCACACAGGTGGGCAGGTGTCCACTCAGGGCAGAAACTGAGCTGGGGCCTCCCACATGGGAAGCTCTCCCTGGTGAGAACAGATCTGGGAGCCACAACCCAGTTTAGCATATGGGTACGCATGGGCCAGGGCTGGGATTCATTCCTTGGACCCTGGGGCTACAAAGTGAGTGCTCAACCCGCTGAGCCATCCTGACATTCCCTATATCACTTATTCTTAACCCATGAAACTAAAATAAATTTCTGAGAAACTGAATAAGGCTGGCTTATAAAAATATGTGAGCTTATGCCTTTTAATATCTAGCTCAGAACATAGGCTATAATTCTTTTGATGAAATGAAGAACTTTGAACACTCCGTAAGTCTTTAATGAAAATCTTTTAAGATTTTATAATAGGGAGTGCCAAGATAGCTCAGCGGTTGAGGGGTTGCCTTGCAATCCCAAGGTCTGGAGTTTGATTCCTGGCCTCATGCATGCAAACCAATTATGATGAACTGTGGTCCAACTGGTAGCTGACAAACCCGGCTATGAAGGTTCTTGCCTCCATGCAGTAGGTCCCCAGTTAGGTTCCCACCCTGTATGGCCCCACATCTACCTGTGTGAAACGAAAGCATGTCACAACTAATAATGTACAACCATGGAGACTGTTCTGGGCCCTTCCTGCTTTCTCTCTTTGTCTCTCTCCCCCCACCCTCTCTCTCTAAAACAATAAAAATGAATCTTAAAGCAATTTATAATATACTATGAAACATTCTGAATGTAACCCTCCTGGTTCTGAAAAAACTGAAGACACATTCACACTTTTGATTTATACCTTATAAAAATGAGTATACCTGAGAGAAAAATAGTTGACCGCAATTTTTTCACAGCATACACATATACAAACACACATTTTTATACATATATAATACATACAAATAAAATACATAGTATATTATTTTTGCTTCAATGATGTTGTCTCTTCCATATATCATTGTATCTGTCCAGTTAAATGTAATTCTCATTTTGAACTGAATGTTTGTATTCCCCTAACATGCATATGCTGAAATCCTACCCTCTATGTGATGGTTTTAGGAGATGTTGCCTTTAGGAGACTATTAGGATTAGATCAGATCATGAAGGTTCCATGCAGTAAGTGCCCTAAAGAGAGTTATGAGAGATTTCTTTCTCTATGTGTTTTCTACCGCATGAAGATACAACGAGAGGTCTATGATTCACAAACTAGAAGAACCCAATCATGCTGGCACCCTGATCTTGGACTTCTAGTTTCCAGAACTGTGAGGCATACTATTATGTTGTTTAAGCTCTCAGTTTATGGTATTCTGATAGTAATCCAGTGGTCGGCAGTCCAAACTGACTAATACAATTCCCAATTTAATTGAGAACATTTCAATTAAAAACTTAATATTTGAAATATATAGATCTTTTATTGTATAATGATTTGTACTATGCTTTAAAAAACCTGAAGGCTTCACTGATAACCAGATCCTGTTTCCAGCTGGAATTAATACTTGATAAAAAGTGCTTGCCCATTGTTTTCAATACTGATAATAGAGAAATACAGTTACTATAGAAGAAAGTTGAAGTCAAAATCAAACAATGCAAACTATTCTTAAGCACAAGCTTAAACAGAGAGGTACAAAAAAATAAGTTAATGGAACATGTAGAGTTATTTCAACTTTTCAAACTGGATTTCATCAAGTTTAATTGTTTATACTATTTTCATTTGTTTTAATCTATCAATAATTTCTTCATACCTTGTTTTTGTAATATAATAGTTAAAATAAAACAAAAAAGTAGTCTTTGAATAATTAGCTTTATAATTAATACAGAACTGCAGCCTATGTAAAACAACCCAAGCTATTATTTCCCTTTGACCTATAACACCATATAGCATGTAGAGAAAGAATCATTTATTTTTCAATGAAATCCATGGAGGATCTATATCTCTGCATTTATAACACATGAAAAAAGACTGTGAGAGAAATGGATTGCGTATGTCTCTCTCAGTGGGGTGTACAAATTAGAGGTCATTCAGATTTCAGGTAAAAGAATGACAAGGGCAGAGTGATTTCTTCCTAAACCTTAGATAGAAACAACACAAGTAAAAAAACTCTGAGCTTTGGGATTGTGACAGTGAAGATAGATCATTTTGCTGATACGACACCAGCCCATTAATTGTTCCTTTATTTAGTTAATGGACTTCAGACTGAATGGTGGGCTGTCAATTGAGCCAATTAAGGGGTAATATAAAACAAGACACATTTTAAATCAGTTTTTGAGGGATAGTTTTAGAAATATAGACTATAACACAAGCAGTTCATATAATCTAAATAAATGAAGATGTCAGTTCTGCCAAATATCAGTTTAAAAAAATAATAAAAGCAAAAACTTGCGAGGAAGCATGAAGTAGAGCCTTTCTTAAAAACATGTGGGTAGGCAGGCTATAAGCTGGGTAGCCTGACATCACAGATGTAACATACCTCGTAAGTGCTAGTATAGTTAGGTAATTTATTTTAGACTTGAAACATTTTTTGATCAAGACATTATTTTATGAAATTTCTCCGAAATTCAATCGTTTCTAATTTTTGTCCTCTTTAAATCATAGGGTTACAGTGTGGTGGTCACAAAATTTTTATTTATCTGGACTTCTTAAACACAATGAAGTATATAAATATACTACCAATGAACATTTCTTAAAATCCTCTTATACATCACATCAATTTTTCCATATTCCACAGTTACTTCCATGTCCCACCTCCAAAGTCTCCACAAATGCCTCCTGTAGACCTATACCATGTGCCTCTCATCTTTTTATCCTGACTGCTTTCCTTCTAGCTGTCTAGTTAAATTTTTGCTCTTATTCCGTTACAAAGAAAAGAACCAATCTGGCAATTGAGGAAAACTTCTTTAGAGTATCCCAATCACCCCTTCTCCCCAACTTTGATTTCTGAGTGAAATCTAAATGAAGAAGGGTGGTAGGGTGGTTGGTATTCAGAGATAGAGGAGACAGAGTGTTGGGAAAAGAAGACAGGTAAGTGCGGTGTTCCCATTCTCACTTTTGAGAGTAAGGTCTGTGAGCAAACAAAACAAAATATATGTGGTTAGAAGTAACTACAAATGGAGGGAACTTAACAAAATATATGTAGTTGAGTTAAAGAGATCTCAGAGAGGCCTTGCTTCCACTCATTATCTGGAGAGTTCTGAAGATGTCAGGCTCACACAAAATAATGTATATCTTGCTATTTTGTCCAATATAGCATTTAAACCAGATTTTAAATTTTTGTTGAAAAGTTAGTATTCACGTTTTCATTAAAATAAGTCAGGGTGGGTTTGTCATATCTGGACCTCATACTTTTTGTTTCTCCCATGGTCTCCTTTGGAAAATTTGAACCATGTGTAGCAAATAAAATTCTGATCTTAACATGCGGTCAAATCTAAAACACAACCAACAACATATTGTCTTGTGTCCTGATCTTTGCAGAATAAACATAACCGACATATTTCTCTTAGGAATATTGTCTAAGACATTTACTAATAAAGCAAGGCGATCTGGGATACTAACAACTCAAGGACAGCTAGAAAAGTCAACTCCTTCTTGTCTTAGGTGGTGATGGGCAAAATATTTGATGCTGTCACTCTTGCTGTCCACTTGGGGTACCATCTAGTTGTGGACTGGTTTGTGTGCAAGGGGACCTCCATGCTTAAGATGTCAAAAGGTCAACTCAGTGCAACATTGTAGATAAAGGTACACAAAATCTGCCTGGGCAACTGAGGCTAACTCGTGCTGCTCTTGAGCTCATACATGGTAGAATAAATGTTCTTGTTAATTATAGTTGTTTATGATTTGCTGTATATTATAAATATGTAAGTATTTTATTTGGCAAATTAAAAAAAATTTTGCAATAGCTATTTTCAGGAGCAATGAACTTGAAAAAAGAAAAGTTCATGTTTAATGAGATTTTAAAAATTAAATTTCTATTTTAAAAAAAGCTGATAAATAATATGTAAAGTATACATAATGTGTGTCAATATTTGTCATCCACCATGAGAACATTAATGATATCCCTGTGAAACCAGAAGACACACTTGAAGACAAATCATCAGCATCTATTTGAAAGGTTAGTACAGGAGGTCTTTCTATAATATTGTTTCATTCAACACCATTTCCTTATAACGTTGATGAGAAGCCCCAAAAATTTAATTCTTGTTTATATCACTTAGCCTATGGTAAAACTTGTTTCATTATTTGTCATTTCACTTAAAGTCACAAAACCTATTGATAATGTTTTGTAAGAACTGTCTAGTTATTTTAAGTATACTGAACTGGAAGACAAGAAATTAACACAGAAGTGCAGAGAGCACATGTACATATAAAACTGTGAAATAAAAATTTTCCTTTAGGATAAATGACTACTAATCTAATTATTTTTTCTTATTTTTAAGAATGTTTTCTAGGGGGAAGCTGGGATGGCTCAGTGTTTTAAGTGCTCACTTCGCAACCCTGGGGACTGAGGATAGAATTCTGGCCCTGGCCCATGCAGACACACATGCTGAACTGAGGTATGCTGCCCATGTGGCAGAAGGCCCCCAGTTTGGCCCTCACCCCCGGTTCAACCCCTGGCTGAAGTGGGGGTGCTTCCCATGCAGGAGACCCCCAGCCCAGCTCCTGAACTTGTGTAGCCTCTGCCCACCTGTGTAGAATAAAACCATGTTGAAAACTGATGATGTACAACTATGGGACTGCTCTGGGCCCTCACCCTTCTCTCTGTCTCTGTCTGTTTCTGTCAAATACAATAAAATAAATCTTAACAACAAAAAATAATGTTTTCTAGTGCATGTATGCTGAGACCTGTTGTTTGTTACATAAACCCAGTTTTATATTATTGTTCTCATATGCTTCAAATAGAAAATCAGCTAAATAACATCCAATTATTATTGTTTTATTTATGAAGTCAAATAAAAACAATGCATTCTTCAAAGTAAAAGATCTGTTACTATTATAAATGCTATTTTAAATGAAATTAAAGATTATATTTAAAATAAAATTATTCCCAGTATAGTATGAATTTATATTGGGCAAAGCACAAGACTGTAGTAAAAAAATAAGAATTCTTATTGCAAAACCTTTAGAACAACTATATCCTCTGAATTAGCTGTAGTGTGATTATAATTCACAAATGTATCCAAACTGCAATTGACATAAAGTCTACAATTATCAAAATTCATGAATATTGTTGCATATGACAAGTCAATGAATTTAACTACTAAATTATGATCAAACTACAGAACTGAGTAAAAAAAAAGACACTCAAACATAATGGCACTTTCCTTTCTTTGTTGCTCCTAAATAGAATTTTACAAATATTTGCTTCTTTAAAAATACATTTTGTAAATAAGTTCAAATGGATATAGGGGTACTGAACTTTATATGAACAAAATTTTGTTGCAGGTTGTAAAAAATCATTTAGAAAATTATAATCAAACAACTCAAACATTTTTAACAAAATTCAGATTTTGAAGATTTTGAAGACTGTAGTTATTGAACAAAAGTTTGTGACACAGGAAAACATTTAAATTAACCCCTACAAAATGACTTATTGGATTTCAGTGTAACTAAAAGCCTCTGAGCTTTCCAAAAATGCTGTGACATGGAAGGAAAAGATCCTATGGAAGGAAAAGACTATGCAATAGGTTGAGGAGTGGAACACTTACTCTCCCAAAGATGTTTCCATCACTGCGAAGGGACAAATATAAGAACAACACCTCTTATGATTCTCGTCTCTTACTTCTTCCGGTGGAGGTGGCAATCAGTTATTGGATTGATGAATTTGGAAAGAGGAAGTTGGTGTGTGTGACCCACCTTTTCCTTCTCTTTTAGGAAAGAGCTGCCTTTAGAAAGTGACCATTTTAAATCGCCTCGCCAGGCTGTGAAGTTGACAATTGCAGAATCTACCTCTGTGCCATCTTCCTTCAGATGCCTACTGTGACATCATTGGTAAGTCTGTCTAGTTCCGGAATTTCACATCAGTAGACCAATCAATAGTAATAAGCCTCAGCCTTCAATATCTTCTCTAGCTGTTAAGGGAAAATATTCTAGTTTCTCTGCTGCTTTACTTTTCTTTTATATCAGACCCCTCTCACATCCCAACATCTGGGAAATAGAGTGGGAATAACGAGAAAGTGAAAAAGAGGAATTCTGTATTGTAAAGTGTGGAGGAAAACTTCTGGCTTACTTTTGGCATGAATACGTGGGAAATGTTAAATTTTGACAGTATTGGACTAGGCACTGACCACATCTTTTCAGCTGTAGTGATTTGTTGCTGCTTTCGGAAATATTGTTCACAGGAATGTGGCTATTTTTATCTAAGCAGAGACCCATTTCTACAGAGACAAGTCTGCATACATTGGGCTGTCAGCAAAGATAGGTGAGTTTTGATGGGCTCAGCAATCCAAATCTTACCATGAGTGTTGACGTGTCCTTATTAAATTGACATAGCCAAATAATTGCTGCTGCTTGATCTTGAACTACGCATACATGTTTGTTTGTTTTTAAGTAGCCTTGATGAGAAAGGGTTTGTTTTTACAGTCTTTTCATGTACTATCCTTTTTTACGTGTCAAAGTGTTTCTACTATATTCAGCAGTATCTGCAGAAACTATTTAGTGCCAGGCTTATTCTGGTGGAATAGAAAGCCTGCTCGAATTCTGATCCTCTTTTACATTGTTTTGACTTCCCTATGAAATCAAGAGGGGGAACACGGAAGGGTCAAAGCTAGGAGTTATGTGTCTTGATCATAAGTTTAGAAGTTGCAAATTTGATAATTCCTTCTGGTCTGAACATGACTTCTAGTGGCTGAGATTCAAACTGAGACTCCACCCACGGGAGGGTTACTGGCTAGCAAATTAAAAGAGAACAAGAACTCTTACTATAAAGAGCACACGCCTTCTTAAATTGAGGATGAGAAACAAGTCAATAAAAGTACTGCAAACACAGTGGCTAAAAAAGTGAGGAAAAAAGGCTTGTGCTTGGAATGCTCTGGTTCTAATGATTTTGCTTAGGAGTTCAAGGTGGTAGAGTAGTTTAAAACATGTTTTAGGGTTAGTATAGAAAAATGGAAAATGGAAACAAAAGAAAAAATAAGGTGGAAGAAAATAAAACCTTTTCAGTAGAAAACTTGCGAAATTAGGGAACTAACTTGACAAAGGTGACATAGAAAATAACAAATGGAAGTTCAAGTAGACATCTATAAGAGAGAAATGGAGATTCAAAGGGATTTAAATACTGTACAACAGAGTGTTTTAGAAAGGGGTGAGATGTTTAATTATAACTAAATTTAAATAGGGGCTCAGCTCCCAAATTAATCAAAAAGAGAAAGGTAGTATCTTAATGACTTTCTTCTAGAATCTTGGAATAACTCCTTTAAACAGAGTTGCAAAACAGGAAACTGTTGTGACATCACAGAAACGTGTGATGTAAAAAAACATTAAACAGCATCTTAAAGATTGGGAAACACTAGGGCAATTTGTAGAATATACAAAGAATTATCATTAGGTGATTTTAAAGGTAATATAGTCTTTGTAGATTTGTATGGAAATATAGCTTGTGCCTTGAAGGAGCATGTCAAAGAATTAGGACTCAAGGCATAGTTCAGAAAGTTGAGGCATATTGAAAGGAGCCAGGCAAGAAGATGAATTAAGACTAAGCTTCAATGGGCTTGATGTTGGTCTAATGGTAGGAAATTTCCTCCATGGAATTATCTCCATCCCAAGGAAGTAGAGTAGAAAAGATTTGCTTAAACAGTAGATGTTTAGAGTAAACTCAGAATTTAGTGATTTCATCATTGATGATAGATGGATGTATTAGAACAAACTAATGTCCAGAAATGATAAAAAGGAAGGCATGTATCCATTTCCAGCAAGCAGCAATACTCCTATTTGGAGAAGGGTCCAAATTAACAAGCAGCTTAAGCAATTAGAAACTCAATTCTTAAACATATTAACTATGAAGGATAGTAAAAAAACAAAACAAAACCCAAAAACAAATGAACAAAAGAACAAAACAAAACCTGGAGGTGTATTTCATTGCTGCAGAGAATATATGTAGTAGAAAAAAAATCTATACAAGATCTGAACAATTCAGTGATGAAAGACAGTGCTTAAAGGAGGACATCGAAGAGGTGTTTGTTTTCATCCATTTCTAGGGCCTCAGACTTTAGAAGCATCAATTGCAGCTCCAGTACAGAATCTGTTGACAGTGATTTTCAGCCATAGCAAATGGGATAAGAGAGAAACCCTCCCTAAGAGGCAGGTTTCACCACTTTTGCAATTTCATAACAAGAGCAGGTGGAAGAGCCACCGTGGTATGTATAGGATTGAAAATATCTGCTTAGTGTGCATAGTAGGCTATTTTGTAGGATAGTCTCCCTTTCCAGCAGTATCAGAGTATCAAAAACAGGGGCATAAGGAGGGAACAGAAATGAAGAGAATTTTTAAAACATATTGCAGAGGAAAAATTGTATTTAAAATCTGGAGATTCTGATGGCAAATTTTTAAACTTTCCTGAAGGAAAGAAGGTTTCAAACATCATTCTTTGTGAGAGGCAACAGTATGCTAAGTGCATGATGAATCCATAGTGTCAAAATTAATATATTAGTAGATGTTTTCTGGAATCGGTGTTAGTCACACAAACTGAAAAGCAACCTGGTGAAACTGAAACAAAGTGTATTTCCATGTTCCCTTCTTCCTTTAGATGCCATTCAATTCTGGTTTCTAAGAACATAATATTTTTGAGGATAATGATTCTAAGGTCGGAGGATGGAATGCTTTTAAATTTCATGGCTGTGGGACCAGTTTTAAGTTTATATATTAACTTACTATTGTTTTTGAATTATGCATCCAAAACTAAAAATATACTTAAAAATTAAAGTGATATTTAAAAAATATATACATTGACAAATCTTCTGCCTCCTGCAGGTTTTACTTCTATAGTAGTTTCTTTAACAAACACTTCTATAATACTTATTACTGTGTTTCCCCAAAAGTAAGACATCCCCCGAAAATAAGATCTACTTACGGTTTTGCCGCTCACTGAAATACTATAAGGCATCCCCCCGAAAATAAAACCTAGCACATCTTTGGGAGCAAAAATTAATATAAGACACTGTCTTATTTTCAGGGAAACAGGGTAAGACACTGTTTTATTTTCGGGGAAACAGGGTATCAGACACTGTCTTATTTTCGGAGAAACAGGGTAAGTACATGATACTCTGTACTTCACAAATGTTAACTAATTTATTTTATTTATCAACCCTTTAAGGTAAGAGTTCATATAATTTTTATTTTATAGATGGGCTTTCAGGGTTAATTAATTTGTAAGTGACAGATACAGGCTCAGGCAGAATGGCTCTAGTCAGATTAATTAGGTAAGTTATTTAGTAGGTTTTATACTATGTACGTCTCCTGTGTCATTTTTTCAATACAAATGCCTGCAAATCTGAATATATATTTTTAATTTTTCTTCATAAAATAAAGCAAATTTTACACTGTTCTGCACACTGTTTGTCTAAATGCATATTCTAGGAATATTGCTTCATCAGTGTGTAAAGTGTCTCATTCTTTCTTACAGCTGCATAGTATTAGTATTTTGTTATGTGGATGTATCATAGTTTATTGAAATAGTCCCCCGATGATGGGCACTTGGGTGGCTTCCATTCTTTTGCAATTAGAAATAGTGTGTAATAAGTAGACTTTATATGCTTGTCATTTTTGGTTGGTTATCTGTAGTATAAATGTATAAATGTTCAATTGCTGAATCAGAAATATATCCAGAGGATCAAAAAGATGGCAGCATGAGAGGAGAACCCTGATACCTACCTGGGAAGGGATTTATGAACAAAGGGGAATCCACAGGGGAAACCCTGAGAAACACCCTCAACTGAGAGAACCACACAATGCCGAACAATTCCCAAAGGTTAGAGGAAAAAGGGGTGAGCGGGAGAGGGAAGGGGAAGGAGCAGTACAGGAACAGCGATATGGAATGCGATCCAGGGCTGGCAGAAACAAAGGGGGATTGTAGTACTATGGTCAAAGTAGAGCTAGATCAAGGACGGGCTGGAAGCTGAGACCTGAGGAGAGTGGAAGCCCCATGAGACTATGGACAATTTAACATCTGAACTCCAGGGGCGGCATGCTGTGGCCCACTCAGATCACGGTGCCTGAGGTGGAATAGGGACCATGGAGTGGGGGGTGCTGAACTTCCCAGGCAGGCAGCAAGAGAACAGGGCACCAGCCCGCAGCAGCTCAGCACACTTGGCCACTGATTTATAGAGGCAACACAGCTGAACTACTAGAGTTGGCTATTAGGGAGCACCTTTACAAGCCAGGGCTCTTGAAGTGAAAACAGCAGCTCGAGCAGAGCAGAGGATTGGGAGCGACCCAGCGATACCATCATGTGCAGCGTGGTGGGCCTGGTCAATGGCTTACAGAAACAGCATGGCTCGGCTGCATAGACATGCTTAAAGTGAAATCAGCAGAGCACAGGGGAGAAAGACCCGAGCTGCTGCGTTCCCCACCCTTACTGAACTGCCAGCACCCCTGCTGACAGAAGAATCTGCTATTCTGTCTTAGGCCTGCTCCAGCTCCTACTCATACTCCCCCACCCCCTCCCACACCTTCACCACTCTGTCTTCTAACAGCTAAGACAGCAACCTGAAGAGCAACCCCAGGACACAGAAACTGACTACTTCTCACAACCCTCTCCCAAAAATTCCTCCCCCACAACTGAGCCCACACTGCAACCTCCTATACAACAGAGACATACCAGACTGCAGTCAGACCATAGCACACCTCACTCTCCCAAAGAGGGGGAGCATTGAGACTAAGACAGTTGGAACAAAAAAGAAGGAAAAAAAATAAATAAAGAGAAGTTCAGCTTATAGGAAAAACCCCAGAGGGAAAACACACTCATGCCTAAAGCAAAAAAACAAAACAAAACAAAACAAAAAAACCCAAAAAATAAAAACAAACAAACAGAAAACATCAAATACAATGCATACCTCAGCATCTAAAGCCCCTCCAGAAGATGATGCACGTTCTTTAGAAAATGAGCTTTCACACTTGGAATCAAATCTAAGTGAAACAGAATTTAGGGCTGCAATACTCAAGACACTCAGAGAGCTCAGTAAATGCTGGCAAAGTACCCAGACATAGTTAAATGACCTCAACAAGAAATTCTCTGAGCAAAATGAGTACTATACCAATAAAATTGAGAAGTTATAGCAGAACCAATAGGGACTCCTTGAAATGAAAGGCATATTGGGAGAGCTGAGAAAAGAATTAACCTGCAAAGGAAACAGGGCTGACCAACTGGAAGAAAGAATTAGTGATATCGAAGATACAAACATGGAAATGTCACAGAGGGAAGAAGAAAGGGAAATGAGAATCAAGAGAAATGAAAGA
>PVKE010020525.1:0-27399 GCA_004027555.1 Craseonycteris thonglongyai | reverse complement strand
TGTAGGTGTGTATGTTGTCTTAAGAATGCCTTATATATGAGTCTAGGTGATTGGACCACCAAGAATTTAGTGGCAGTGATTCTTCCACCTGGCTGCTGGGCCTCGGGGTGCCTGACAAAGGTGTGTCCCAACAAGCAAAGGCATCTCACCTTCAGACAAGCAATAGTTTGACACTTAGTTTATAACTAGGTGTTACCTGAGCTGGAGGGGCAAAACAGGACTGGGGCAGGCAAAGGGAGGAGTGTCTCGGCAAAGAGGATGTGGTTGATGGGATCTGAATCTCAGATGGGAGGACAGGAAGAATCTGATCCAACAGGTCAGAAATGACAACTGGTTGAAAGTGAAATCAAAGATTGGCATGATGAAGAGATTTCCCTGAGGTCACTGATTAATTGACATATAACTATGGATCAAGCTGAACTTTGACCTAAAATCCAGTCACCAGACCACATCCTGTAGAGGGAATACGCAGCATCCTCAAAGGTCTAATCAGTGAACTTGGCTGGGATATGAGCTGACACATCTCTGTGTTGTCTGGGCAAAGCTAATCAAAAGTTGGTCCTCTGAGAAGCTTTGCTTTTCTTTTTTTCCTATTGAGCCCTAGATTCTAGGAGAAAAATTCCAGAGGTCTTTATCCTATTGCTTCTGGGAACACATATGTGGAGGAACATGTCGTAGTGAAGATAAAGTTCCATAGACAGTTATCAAGCACCAAGGCTTTTCCTGACAAGGCATGCATTTCTATAAGTATTGGTTAGTAACTGATACCAGCTAGCATCAGATAATATTACATCAAATTTCTCTTCATTTGTGGTTTGACTTTTGCATATTCTAAGAAGACAAGTATGAATCACAGGTATTCAGAGATCTAACAGGTTCTCAGTATTTGCCAATCTCTGTAGTAACTTGAAGTTTTCCCATTTGGCTTATAGCCAGTGGGCCCTGTAGGTATTATAAGGTGCTTTATGGAAACCTAGTGTGTGCAGATTACTTCCAGGATTTTTGAACCCCAGGGATGGTAAATGTTTTGCATAGTAAAGAGTACTAATGAGATAGATGGCTAGTATGTCCTCTCAACCCATAACTCTAGCCTTCTCTGGATGTAAATCTTAGTGCTTTATGATTGAACTTACTAACCCCCTATGAAGGCTGTGGCTGATGAAGTAAGATTCAGGTTTTTGTTTGTTTGCTTGTTTTTTCAGAGCATTTATAAGTTTCTCTTTAGAAACAGAAATTTAATGGCATAATCTTGGAAGAGGGTTTTTCTAGAATGGAAAGTCTCATTTTCAATACAAGGGAAGAGTCAAACACTACATGTGGCAAAGAGTGACAATCTCATCTATCATTTTGAATCATTATGTGATATTGTGCATACTTTTTTATTCCTCCCCTGATCTCTGATAAACCTTAGATAAACCTCTGATAAACCTATTATGGAGTCTAGGAAAGTTATATTTTTAAAGTATCTTCTAAGAGCAGGAAATTTATTCCTTATTACAACTCTGTAGGATAGATATTTTTGTTGACATTTTCCACAAAAGTTAAGCCCGAGAGAAGTTAAATACTTGTAATTTTCCAAGATCATACAATTATCAAGAGGTAGTGGTAGGACTTGAATTCATGTCTATCTAACTTCAGAACCCAAGCAGCACCACTGGTAATGGGGAGTTGGGGGAACAGATGAAAAATTGAAAAACTAGTTTTTGGCTTGTAGTTTCACAGGTGGGGGGGACTTACTACATTTTATTTTTCACCAATATCTGTCCCCATCTGAACACTGCTTGCTCTCATTCCACAGATACATTTGTGAGAGTTCTATTGACAGTTCTGGGACCAAATTTTCAACTACAATGAGAGACCCAAGGACACCAAGGAAAATTCAAAGCAGCCATATTCAGTTACAGATGACCCGAACTCAGAGATTGACATAGGCACATGTCAAAAAGTGTGAATGAAAGTGAATGTTGAGGTATATGCCTTGCTAGACTTTGATTTTGTCTCCTAAACTTTTGTGTTTTCTGGTTGGGATTAGTTCTGAGAGTTGTTCTCTCTAAAGCCTTTAGGGCAAGCTTGTCCAATCTACAGCCTGCATGCTGCACGCGCCCAGGGCAGCTTTGAAGGCAGCCTAACACAATTTTGTAAACTTTCTTAAAACATTTTGAGATCTTTTGCAATATTTTTCCAATGTGGCCCAGGGAAGCCAAAAGGTTGGACATCCCTGCTTTAGAGAATTTGTATGTCTGCCTCTGTAGAGTAAAACACTAGTTAATTTAAAGTCTGCCAGGGATTCCTTTTAAGCATTTCTAAACTATTAAGCATTCTGGGACCTAGTGTAAATCACTCTAAAAATGTAAGATTCCACTTCTGAAGAAATATATGCTTTGAAAATATAAACTTTATAAAAAGTAGCTTGGAGAAGTCACTGTGTAAGTTAGATTTTTTGAATAAAAGAGTAATTTCTATTTTTCATTTTACTTGTAATATTCTCGAGTGCATCCAAAATAGGATTTAATTTTCAAATATTTGTTTTTCACACAGCTTTAATGGGCCACACCTGTCTTTTGCAGCAGCCCATAGTGGCAAGGGTCCTATGAAATCTGTTAAAAGATGTGCATTTTTGTCTTGGCACTTCTATTAGCTAACTGTGTGTCCTTGAGCAAGTTACCTACCTCTCTGAGTTTCATGGTCATTATTGTAAATGAGATTTTTTGAGATTTTATGGTCTCCACCAGGTCTTAAATTCTGTGATCTTATGGTATACTATTTGATTTCTGGCTGAAAAAAATAAAAATAAATAAATAAATAAATAAATACACAAACTAGTGGTTTTCTTATAGAATTATAATATATCATATATACTATTACAATCAATAATTTCTTATTGTTTACTAGAATGCTATGGTATGAATTCATGAACCATTGGAAAGAGCTAAGAAAATATAACCTTACACATACATTTTTATTTCAGGGGAAAAGTGTGTGGTTCCAAGTATTTTCTGAAGAATCAACTGTTGCACTTATCAGTTTGCATGTAAGCTATTTAACACACACAAAGAGATGAGGAATACATGGGCTGTGGGAAGCTAAAAGTAACTTTAATTTTATTCAGAAATGAACATTTTATCTTCTAATATTTTAGTGTTGAAATTGTAATCACGTCTTTGTTCTCCTCTTCTTTTTATTCTGGCCAAATAAGCAGACATGTTGTTTTACATAGCAAGGGTGTTGACGGTGTCTGAAAGGAAAACAATCTGATGTTTGAGCAGATTGTTTTTTATGGGTCAGCACTTTTGTGACTATAACAGACCGTGACTGATTAAGACAAATGGTTGTTGGATGACATGAAGGAAGGAGAGGCTCATTTAGTGAGCGACTAGAGAGGGTAATAATTCTGGGTTTTGAGAGCTGCCAGGAGTCTCCAGCCATCGAGCACAAATTCTAGCGATAGACACAGAGGCTTGGCAAAATTAGGTCTCATTTGGAAAACTCTCTACACTGGGACATGTCAGATTCTCAGTTGAAAAGAATGAATACTGATGATACCCTAATTAAAGACAACTCTGATGAGACATGATAACTAAATGCAAGGCATGATGTTGGGTTGAATTATGGACTGAAAAAATTTGTATAAAGAATGTCACTAGGACAAATGGCAAAATTGGATTGCGGGCTAAAAAATGGATTGAAAATTATTTATAAATTTTCTGATTTTATTATACTGTGGTTATGTCAGAGACTGCTTTTGTTCTTAGGAGGTATTTATAAGGAAAGGGGCATGATGTATTAAACATTCTTAAAGGGTTCATAAAAATTATATACACAGAGATAGTAAATGATAAAGCATCTTTGTATGCAATTTTTTTGTAAGTTTGAAAACAAAATGTTATTCTCCCTGCTACACAATAAGGGTTAAAGCCTGTCTGATTTTGCAGAACTGGGGGGAAATGTTAATGTTTATTGCATTTCCTGTGGCCAGGACCAGTAAGCTGAACTTCTAAATCAGAAATTCAAGGATTTAGCTGAAAACAAAAGCCATAAGCTTTTTGGTACCATGAAGCTGTAAGCCTTGCTCTCTCTTCTTACTCAACATCACAACCTGTTCTTTTGTATCATTATTCTTTGTCCTGAATCAGTCTGGGCGAGAGCTTGAGTTAATCAGTTCCACTCTTTCAGAAAGTCTTTCTAATACCTTGACCTAAGGCAGAAGAAATACGTGCAAAATATCCCCAAGAATTTGGGAAAGATTTTAGTATTTTTCAAGTCAGGAGGCCTTTTTTGCTGTAAGTCAAGGACCACAGATTATATTTCACTTCTCTCCCACCACAGCTTAGTCTCTTCTCTCTTTTCGAACTGTGAAGGAAAAAAACCCAAATCCTGGCTTTTGTGAAGCCATTTCTGTGTGTGTGTGTGTGTGTGTGTGTGTGTGTGTGTGTGTGTGTGTGTGTGGTGGGGGGTGGGGGTATACAATTTCAACTATCTCAATTACCAGTAACAATAAATACTGTACAATTAATACTGCACAGCAACATGTAGCCCTCCTAAGGGTCAAATTAAAATCAACACATCTAATCCTGTTTTCCCTAAAACTCATGAGAGTTGGGGGGGTGGGGCGCAAGGAGAGGCATCAGTGGGCTAATAGAAGGAGGGTGATGTTAGAGTCTTTTATTTTAATGGGAGTATTTGTTTTTACATGTGGATTTTCATTGCCCCTGGAACAGAAACAACATCATGCAGAAGATGCCAGTCTCGTATTTGCAATTCCCACCCAAAGAACTACCTTTGATCTCATCTGGAGTTCATATTCTGGGAGTCTTGGGGAATAAAAGTCTTTTCTTGCTACTTCATGGCTGTAAAAGCATGTCTGATTTGGGGACTTCATATAAGCTGCCTGGGAAGTAGAGGCTGCTTTGAAGGAATCTGGTCAGCTGTAACATTCCTAGGGGAGCAGGATATTTAGAGAATTCTTCTTCAAAATAAAGATCCACATCAGAGTTGTGAGGCTGAAGGGGGTGAGAAGGATACTTTTGCCTTCAGGGTGTCCCATCTCCGCCTCCAGGTACTAGTCTGGGCAGGTAACTAGTCTGAGCAAGCTACGCTTTAGTTGACACCTTCAGGATGAACAGACAGGGAGAAACTTGTAGTCATTTTTCTTGGCAGAATACACAACCCAGCCCAAGTTAATTATGTCTGAGAAGAAGAATAGTGTCTGGGCACCTGCAATTTTCAATTTGGTACCTCATTTTCCAGTGCCAAGTATTCTATCAAGCCATTCACATGGAGCTTCACAAAGTCCCTTCCTGGTTTCACATCAGACAATGGGAACACGGAGTTTAGAAACTTCGATATAATTGTCACTGTTTACTAAGAACTTCATATATGCCCGAGCTGGTTAAGTGCTGTACATACATCCTGTTATTTAATCTTCATAACAGCTTTATGAAGGAGGTATTATAGTGCTCCCACTTAGTAGTTGAGAAAACTGGGGCTTAGAGAATATTTTGCCCAAATAATATGACTAAATAATGTAGAACGGGTGCTTGAAATCAATCTCAAGAGACTGAGAAACTCAAAGATTTGTATAAAGTTTTATCTAGGAATAAATACTTTTTCTCTTAACATTCCTATGCATAAGCCGGTAGGCATTATTGGTTCTGATTTCATAGTGGGACCTAACATAGAGGTATTTGCCCAGAACTATAGATCTGTTAGAGTGAAACCCAGAACGGCTCTATTCTATACTATTTAAATCAGTTCTTTTTACTACAAATAGATGTCACTAGCTATGTATTGTCTTTGAAGAGTCTCTGACTTAAGGATTAGGATAGGCTGAGAGAAGTACGGTACACTTGAAAGAATATAACTTGCTTCTCTACAGACTGCTTCCTGACAAACCATAACATGCAAGCCTCTCATCTAAAGCAAAACGAAATACTACAAGAAAGTAAAGAAAAACCACCTCCTTCAATTCTGCATCCTTTTCTATCTGTAGTTCTGTTTGTATCTTCTCTTGCCAGTCAAGTTTCTCAGAAAAAAATGTCAATGATTATAGTTTCTGTTTATTTGGTCCTGCTCATTCTTAAACCTATTGCAATCTGTCTCTTATATATGTCTCTCTACTGCACTGAAACTCTGGAAAGGTCATGAGTTTACCCAATATTAAATTCAATAGATACACCTTCCTGCCAATATCTTATTATAAAATTTTCAATCATGCAGAAAAGTTGAGAAAGCTATACAGTGGAAAAAAATGTATGTGTGTGTGTATATATGTGTGTGTGTGTGTGTATGTGCATATATATACACGGTATATATATAGTAGAATTTATATATATAAATTCTCTCTCTCTCTCTCTCTCTCTATATATATATATATATATATATATCACCTAAATTCTACAATTCTATATATAGTCTTCTATCCATCCATCAATCCATCTAATTCAAAGTAAGTTGCAAACATCAATGTACTTCAATACTGAGCACTTCAGCATGTATAATATTACCTAGGGTTCAATGCGTTCTTTTTAACATTCTTCTTTCCTGACTTTAATTTGGCATGGAATCTTGTCACCTCTCTAAGTGGAAACTCCCAAATCCAGCCTTAACCTCTCCTGACCCTGGTATCCAATTACCTAGATATGAGAGTCTTCTTATAGTTTCCTTTTCCTTATCACTGTTTTCTTTTTACCTCTAAAGCTTTTCCTTTTTTATATATTTTCTTTCCCTTTTTCTTCTACCCACTCCATCAATATTAGAGTGTTTGCTCTATCTGACTTTGGCTATAGTGATCTCATATCTCTATCACTTCCCTGTACCTTAAGTTTCGTTCCCCAAGACACAGATTGTAAGGTGGAGGTTTGCATGTAGGTTGTTTATTGGGAAGTACTCTTCAGAACAACACAGTGAAGGCAGCAGGCTGCCATTATTACACAGGCCACAGCTGACCCCAGGAAGAGCCCTGGAGTTCGGATAGCTCTTCAGAACTGTTCCAACTCGAGGCAAGATGGCTAGGCCTTTTACCCCCACTGCAGCAGTGATTAGAAATCCGATGTCCATGTTCGGCCTTTTTGCTGAAGCTTCTGTGGTATTATGTTAAACTGAAATCCGGAGTTTGGGAAATCACTGCTGTGAATTATTATGTACTGTGGCTTGACCTGGCTAGCAACTGCACTATCTCAGAGAATTATTGTTTGCTCAGGAAAAGCAGCGCGCGCGCGCACGCGCGCGCGCGCGCGTGTGTGTGTGTGTGTGTCCAAAGTTACCAATGAGAAACTAAAGAATTCAAGAAGAATCTGAGGAGGAGGGCATATCTTTATCACTCACTAGCAGAGAGGCCCTGAAGTATGTATGTCTAGACTGGGAAATGGGTCTGTCACATATGGCAGTGTAGGTTGTGAACTGCAAAACTCCAGGTGTTGCCTTTCATCTCATAGTCAAACCTACCATTGTCCTATTCAAATGATTTGTCTACCCTAATTATTTTATAAAATGAACTCACACTCTTGAATTTTATATTTTACTCTCTCTCATCTTCATCCTTTCTGATTTTTGTCTGCTTGTTCAGTCAACTGTTGACAGAAGGTATGTTGAAATCTCTGACTATAATTGTGGATTGCCTATTTCTTCTTTTAAGTTCTATTGATTTTTGCTTCATTTATTTTTAAATATTGTTTTTAAGGTACTTACATATTTATGATTATGGTGTCTTCCTGATTCTCTTATCATTATTAAATGTCCCTCTTTATCTTTCAGAATAAGATAGTATTTCTTATTCTGAAGTTTACTTTTTCTAGTATGAATATAACCACTTTAGCTTTCCTATGCTTAATGTTTATGTAGTACCTGAGTCTTTTATTTAAAATGAGTTTCTTGAAACAACATATTGTTGGATTTTGCCTTATTATACAGTTCAATAAACTCTGTTTTTTAATTGGAATGTTTATGCCATATATATTTAATGTGGTTCTGTAGCAGGATGAGAAAGAGAGGGGCTGCTAAAGGAGGAGGCTGCCCAGAGTAGCCATAAATAAGCAGGCAGGCACTTCCTGGATCTCCCTTTCCTTACAAGGAAAGCTAAGGGGAACTGCAGAGGTATTAGATAATTAGTGCTAATGGACTGAAAACTCATAAGAACAGAAACATTGCAAGCTGATGGATGTGGGTAATTAGTGGTAATGGGCAATGATTGATAGGGGAAGAGAGACCCTCCTGTCAATTACTGGTGAGAATATAAATAACAGAAGGAGGCTTTTCTGGAGGCAAGCTTTTTGAGCAGGAGTGTTGGGAACCTGGAGGTGTTTGCAGTCTGCAGGAGGCAGGCAGCTAGGCCCATCAAGAACAGCAGTGGAACAGCAGGCCCTGGGAGCGTAGCTGAAGAAGATAAGCAGACAGCTGGCAGCAAGGGGGCTCAGCACTGGGATTGCTGGGCTGGAAGACTACAGATGACCCCTCTGTTTCTGTGAAAGTCCAAGGTCCACCTGAAGGACTAAATGCCAGCTGCCATTGCTTCCCAGAAGATGGTGAGCAGAGGAAGGGCAGAGTTGGCCCTTTCCTTTCCACTTAGGCCTTTTTGGACTTTGCTTTCTGCTGCCTTGGAGATCTGCATGGAACATCATTCTGTAGCCTCCATTCTTCTCTAAAGGATGATATTGTTAAAAGGGAGAAGGGCTCCTGGTTCAATCTAGGACAGGTCGGGGGGTGGCAGCAGGGTTATTTCTCTTTGCATGTTGTGTGTAACTCTGAAATAAAGGCTCCTCTCCTTTCTTCCACCCAAACTCCACCATCTTGGGTAATGGCCTGGGGCCCTTGTAATAAACTCCTATTCTATGACCCAACTCCTGTGTCAGTCTATTGGCTGAACAAAGCAGGCAGTACAAGCCTGGGCCCTGTTTCCCTCATTAACAGTTCTTGTATAGTTCTGTTTAGATCTATCATCTTGCCATTTGTTTTCTATTTTTCCTATATCTCCTTTGTTTTCCCTTTTCTTGCTATCTGTTGGATGAATGGAGTATTTTGTATGGTTGCGGTTTTTTTTACTATTGATTTATTGGTAATAACTTTTATTTCATATTTTTGGCCGTTACTATAGGACTTACAGCACACATCTTTAACTTATCACAGTTTACCATTAAATAATATAATATTACTTCATATTTAGTGAAAAAAAATCTTTCAGAAATTTCTGTTCATTTTACTTCTATTCTTTGTGGAATTTTATATATAAGCCTCACAATGTAGTGCTATTATTATTGCTTTAAACAGTTATTTATTTTTTCAAAGAGATTTAAAAAATGCTTTAAATTTACTCACACATTTACTATTCCTGGTACTCTTTATCCTTTTGTGTAAATCCAAATTTCCATCTGGTATCATTTTCCTTCTGCCTGAAGAGCTTCCTGTAGTGCAGCTCTGTTGGCAATGAATTCTCTCAGCTTTTGTTTGTTCCAACAGTC
The DNA here is from genome assembly GCA_004027555.1 of Craseonycteris thonglongyai. Lineage (NCBI taxonomy): Eukaryota > Metazoa > Chordata > Mammalia > Chiroptera > Craseonycteridae > Craseonycteris > Craseonycteris thonglongyai. Next base: position 17,947 of record PVKE010020525.1, on the reverse strand, counting down.
TTTGTTTTGCCTTCATTTTTGAAAAATATTTTCACTGGATGTAGAATTCTAGGTTGACAGTTATTTTCTTTCATCACTTTAAAGATGTCATATCATGAAAAGCAAGCCCTGGAGTTTTGTGTTACACAGGCTGCATCACCATATGTGGCAATCCCATGTCCCAATCCAGGCACACTTCAAGGGCCTCTCTGTTAGTATTTGATAGAGATAGGTGCTCGCCCCCAACTTTTTCTTGAATCTTCCTAGTTTCTCCCAGGCAACTTTGGATGGATCTCTCTCTCTCTCTCTCTCTCTCTCTCTCTCTCTCTCTCTCTCTCTCTCTCTCACACACACACACACACACACACACACACATACTTCCTTGATCAAATCCTAATTCTCAGAGATGGTGCAGTCTAATTCCCTATTCAAGCAGAGAAAGATTTTTCTCAAGTCAGTGTTATCTGCCTGTAGCAGTTTACTTAATCATGCAGAGAACATTCAATCCCCAGTTTCTGTTCATTGAATTCCATATTGTGTCTGATCTTGCACAAGATAGTGTATTAATTGTATGAATAGACAACTGGGTTATCTTCTAACTCCCTCTTGTTTACACAAAGAACTGGCAAAAATCTTGAAATAGTTTTTCCTTATGTTGGGCCATATCAAGTTTTTAATCTGCTCCTAATTGGAGGAGATGTGGCTGTGTGTTTGCTTTTCACTTTAAATTATACTTGTATAATACCATTCCTCTTCCCTTAAAGATAGGACTGGTTATTCTCTCCTTTTGAATCTTATTATATCCTGGAGAGCAATAATAACACCTGTAACACTTTAATGCATTTGTTTATTTGCAAATTACCTTTTATTCTATATACCTTTAGAAGAAAAAAATCTGTAACTTATTTTTGTTTTCAAACATTGCAAAAGGCATGAGACATAATCTTCTAAGATATATTTGTTGATTAAATTAGTGAATGAATGAAGTCCTACATAATTATTTTGGTGCTAATGCCTGAATCTTGATATTAATCAAGGATATGTGATGGTCAGCATTGTTCAGTTTTGATTTTAGCACTATCACCATGACTCCTTAATATGTATAGTCAGACTATTTTGTGAAGTTGATATGAATATTATGGCAAGGAGTATGCTTCATGTAATAAACCTGTGATATCTTGGAAAAATCTTTTAATGTTATAAAAACATTTGGAGAAATCAGTTAGTACTTGCTTTTTGAGGCTTTCTGCTATTAAAAAATATGAAAGATCTAGTAGAAACTGGATGGAGAAATGGTTTAAAATGGGTAAATTCTTTAATGCATTAAACCAAACCATGACATGAAGATGTATAAAAAGGGATTAGAAACCAGGCAATCGTATAGATCCTGGGAGAATGCAGACCTATTCATTTATACCTCTCCAGGCTGACATTGGAGGGGTCAGGAAATTAGGCAGAAGAGTTTCTACTATCTCCTCTTTTTTATTGCCTGGAGTCCAAGTGAAATGCTTGGCAGAACCCTAGAGACCAATAGTTTATCCAATCTAAATATATTGAAAGTTACCCTTAGGAATGAACAGTAGCCCACTGATTCTTGATGCAGTCCACAGAAAATTTAATTTGTTTATTTTATAAGCTGGTCAAATATCCATCCACAACTTCCAGATTTAACATCAAAGAAGCAACACAAAAGGACTCATGTATATGAAACTATTAGGAAAAGAAAAAGGAAACAACTTTGCTGTATGCTTGGTACTGATAGACTCCTGGGAGGATACTTTTTGGAGGTAAACAGGGATGTTCAAAATTCTGTGTAATTTAGTTTGAGAGCTGTTTGTACCGAGAGAACCTTGGCAAGGACTATGGACTCAGACTTAACATTATTTTTTCAGAAAATGAACAGTCTTGCATGTTAAGAAGACAACAGAATTAACACTATTTTGCTCACTTTTTGGGTCACATCTGTGCTGCAGATTTGGCTCTTAGCTGAGTGGTTGCATTTTGTAGTCCTGGATCTGGGAAAACATGGTCATGAATTATTATGATTATAAATGCACACATGTGTGCCAAGCACAAGCATAGATACCCTCACAGTACCTCCTCATTAATGGTGCTACAGTTCTAGCATATGCTAGATCTCATGAGCTGTCATTTACATGTTTATTTTTTCTTCCAGCAGTGATATGAAAGTCAGAACTTATTTGTAAACGATTTGTAGCTAGGACCATAAACTTGAAACTTTTTAGGACAGTGTGTATTTTAATTTGATGACTCTACTTTGGAGTGTGTGCTTTGGTTTGTTATATTTTAGTGCTGTGTGCAAACAAGCAGATTGTAGTTGATGTAGTTCTGGGACATGTGCAACTGATAGACTCCTTCAGATATTATTTATTGGTCAGTAGTGGCCCTTTTAGCATATGACATAATATATTAGCCTTCAATTGGGAGGTCTCAGTGATGGTTCTCAGTGTGTCCTGTCTTGGAGTCTTGCAGTTTTACTCCCATTAGACTGTATTTGTAGTTATGAATCTTCAAGATGGAGCATAGCTCATGTCCAAATCAGAATTATTCTTTTACATTTTAAAACATTTTAAGTCCAGCAATCCCAATCCCTCTACATCTGAGAAACAGATGTAAATAATAATATGGCCTTGAACTTGAAAATTTTGTATGGAGTCAAAGAATTTGCTTTGTGAGTTGGTACTACCACTTTTAAGGTCTCTATTTCCTTATTAGTGTTATGTTGCTATTAATGACATCTAAATCATGTGGTTATTTTGAAAAGTGTATAAACTGCCTCTCATAGTGCTTCATACATGGTATGTCTCAGTAAACATAAGCAATCCTTATTATGATTAAAACAATTATTATTATAGTTCAATTATAAGGTCTTAAGCAATATCGTTATTGATTTTCTCTCTGAGAAAGTGGTCAGATATGTTGAGGTACTGCTAAATGTCTAGCTTCATGGAAGTGATATCAGGTAAATATAAATTACAATGCTATGTACATCACAGATACAGAGAAGAGCTCCAGATATGCCTGTAAATTTCACTAGGGCTTTTTTTTTTTTTTTTTTTTTAATGATATAAGAAAGCTAAGTCAAATAAGGAGCATCATAAAATCAGTACTATTTTAATATCACATTAACAATTACATGGGATTATCTTAGAGAGCTTTCCAGTTGACTTACTCTATAACTCAAACCAGTGCATTTTGTACACATATACATAAACATACACTTGTACATGAGCATATAACATCATTGATTTAGGAACAAAGACTCCCTGAGGGAATTTCAAAAACTATGCTTTGTCCCCGAGTGCTGTTCTGTATTTTATATCCATTTCTGAGTCAGCAGAAATGTGTTTAAAATCATGTAAAGTCTGATAACTCCCCTGCTATCCCATGAAGCCACATATGGGGGTGGTGTGAATTACTTATCCTATTCTAGGTCTGGAACATGTCATTACCACAAAATTCATTTCCTATGTAATCATCAGGGCTGATGGTAATATAAGAACAGTTGGGGCATGAAACCACAATAGATTATCAGAATTGTCTAGCATATGGTTGATCAGACATAGAGGCATTGCCTTCTGATATCTGGAGAAGCGATATGTACTGCAGGCTGGGCAACAGGCCACTAACTCAGGAGCTGAAAATTTGAATCTTTTCCTTTTTTTTTTTTTTTAATCACATATAGACATTTATTTATGTACTTGTAATCTACATACACAGCAGAATGGACCATTTTTCTCTCTTACTCTCTTTTTAAATGAATAGCTTTTGGGGGGGGGACAAAAGACAAAAGTAAGAAGGAAACATTGAGTCAAGTCATTGTAGCTGTTTGTTTTTTGTTTGTTTGTTTGTTTATTTATTTTTAGCTACACTGCCTTAGAGGCTGGGTCTCTTAAAAACATGGCTGCACCTTCCGAAACCCTCAATTAGAGTAAGATAGCTGCCAAAAGAAGGTAGCTGCTGGATTCTGATGGAATGGGAGAGCCAAATTAAACAATAAATGGGCTGTCTCATGCCTTCCAAAGCTAAGATTCTATGATTATCATTAAACTAGTGAAATATTGGGAAGTTGCATGTCATTAATTATATGCCAGTTTTCTTAAACTCAGTAGTTGGACCTAGAATGAATCAAATGCATTTCTCTTGAAGAAATTATAATATACAACCAAAAATTAGATATAGCCTATCATAATAAAGAATGAGCACTATCACTAGAAACCTGGAAGTAGTCAAATCTTTTCTTTGTCACTGACCTGTGGTGTGACCTGCAGCTAGTCACATGATTTCTTTATATGTAGATAAGTATAGGCACAGAGGCCTGTCTGTATGGTTGCAAATAGTCTTCAGAACAAACATTAAAGCAAACCAGATTTCCAAACTTCTGTCTTCGATTTTACTAATCCTTTCCTCCAATGTCACCCCAATAAATTTAACAATTGAATTTTTTTTTAAGTGTTATAAAATGAAAACAAAAACAAAAATATGAGGGAGCTTCATTTTAAAGTCCTAGGGTTGAAAGGGTCAAATCAACAAACCATTTGATTAAGGAGCAAAAGCTATCCAGTCCCACCTTACCTTCCAAAATGGCATGGGAGGATGATGATTAACCAGCTGCTCAACTCTACACCATGGAATAGCATTTGGCAGACTCATGTAGTTGGTATGGATCCTATGTTTCTTTTCAATAGCTCTCAATTTATTCAGGGTCTTGAGCAGTAGTGAGAACCAGCATTATACAGTGGTGAAGAATTTGGGCTTTGGAGACAGATGGTCAAGTATTTGAATCCCAATTTTGCTATTTATTGTAACCTGACCTTGGGCAAGTCTCCTAACTTTTTTCATACTGTCTGTTCATGTATAAAATAAGAAAAATAATAACCTTCCTTGTGTGCTTATATGGATCAAGAAAATTCTTGCTATATTGTTTAGTTCATAGTTAGATGTTAATAAATGTTAAGATAATGCTATTGTTATGCATTCAAATGGATGAAGTAGTTATCATTTTAGACTAGGAAGCTATAGCTCAGACTTCATAGTTATTAACCCCAAAGGGATTCTGAAGATTATCTGGCAGGAGGATTCCATGAGCCCAAGAAAACAGAATGAGACTTGGAAGATAGTGGATGATTAGTGAATATGAGCATTATGAGGTATTGTGGGAAATCACCAATCCTGAAACTGTTTAATAATATTTAGTCTCAAAGGTTGCTGTGACATGTAAAATGAGAAAGAGCCTACAAACTGTCCAGAATAGTGCTTGGTAAATAGTAGGCAATCAGGAACATCATTTTTCTTTCTTTTTTTATTTCTTAGGTATAATTTTATTGGACCTGTAGCTTAGGTTTATCTCAGGGTAACTGGGGTCACGGTAGAAGCTGACCCTGTCGCAGAAGTTCACAGCAGGTGCTCAAGGTAGAGTCCATCTGGAGGACACCTGGCTCATTGGATTGGTTTTGTGACCACTTTGGAGATAGCGCTTATGAGACAGAGTCAATATGATACGTGAGAAAAAGCCTAAGGAAAGCTATTCAGAAATGTTTTGGTCTAATTTTGTTCCATGACTTACTGGCCTTGTGATCTGAGTGTTTTACTGATACTCCTCTAAGTTAATTAATTAATTAATTTAATTGTCATTAAGATGGAAGGAATACTTTATGCCATAGAATCTGTGGTGATAGTATAAAAACCAAATGTGAAAATGTGGCTTAATGAAAGTGATCAGAAGACAGAAAGCATTTAAATAAATGGAAGGTGAGAAGTAAGTATGTTGGAATAAACTTGGAGCTTCTCAAGTAGGACAACGCTAGCTCTTGATCAAGTTGTCTGATCTGGTTGTGGATACTGTCAAACTCAAGTTTATTTCTGCTGAAACATCTGACTTCACATTTTATATGGATTTAAGTTTTAGAAAGTAGCTCAGCTCAAATGCCATCTCCTCCATTAAGTCTCCTGGGATTCCCCTGCCCTATCCCATCAATGTCAGAGATAATTGCTAAGATCAAAACATCTATTAATATAAACCCTTATCCATATTAGCACTGTCCAGTAGAAATATAATATGAGTCACATATACAATTTTACATTTTCTGTTACCTGTATTAAAATGTTAAGAAGAAACAGGTTTGAGCAATTTTAATATTTTATTTAATTGAATTAATTTTTAATCTTCATATTTTAACATTTCATTTAGGCCATATTATAATCTCAACATCTAAGAAATATAAACATATTTAACAAATTATTTTACATTTTTTATATCATCTTTGAAATCCAGTGTGTATTTTACACTTTCTGTACATCTCAATTTGAATGAACCAAATTTCAAATACTCGATGGTCACATGTGGCTAGTGACCATGTACATATATGTTCAGCACAGGTATCTACCTTTCATGTAGAATTGAGGTGTATCTTGTATTTGAATCATTTGTGTCAATGAAACAGATGTGTTAATGGACTATGAACTTCTTGAGGACAAGATCCCTGTATGATTTGTCTCTGTTTCCTTCACAATGCACACCACTTTACATTGCATGTAATAGGTACAAAGTACATTGAATGAATTAATATATTACCAAAGGAACAAACAAATGGATAAATAGAAAAAATTAAAACTCTGAAGCAGGGGAAGCCAGGATGGCTCAGTGGGTTAAGCGCTCACTTTGCAGCCCCGGGGACCGAGGATCAAATCCTGGCCCCAGCCCAAGTGGACCCATATGCTGAACTGGGGAGTGCCTCCAGTTCAGTTCTCACCGGGGTGAGACCTCGGCCTAGTTCCTGCCCTGTGCAGCCCCGCGCCCACCTGTGGAATAAAACTATGTGGAGAAACCAATGATGTGCAAACTATGGAGACTGTTCTGGGCCCTCCCCCTTCTCTCTGTCTCTGTCTCTCTCTTTATCTCTCTGTCAAAAACAATAAAAATAAATTTTTAAAACCCTGAAGCATTAGGTTTTTAATCTGGGAAGTATCACTTTAATCATATAGACATACGATTTCTCAGTATGGGGCTTCTACTACTCATTGCAGCAAGTATTTACTGAGTATCTATTGTAAGTAAGGCATGTGCTGAGTTCTGCAGGGTCCATCATGTTAGGTAAAGATAAAGTTCTTGCTCTAAATGAGCTTAATTGCAGTAGTCCCCTAAGTTAGGGATAAATTGCAGTGTTCTGCAATCAGTTTTGAATGGGAGACATAATTCACACTGCTGTTCAGTAATCTGGGATCATGAAGACCTAAAGAGTTAAATGTTTTTTTCTGAAAATTTGCCATTTTAACCATGCCAAGCAATTTTTATAAAATATGTTGGTTGTTTTTTTTTTTCATATTCTGTCATTGTAGAAGCAAACAAAATGAAGGAGTATTTTAAATTTACATTACTAACTTGCAATAAATCATCCCTGAGGAACTTAAGAACATAATATTATTTTATACTTCAGGGGAAAAAATTGACACTGAATGCTATGACTATATCAAGAGTTAATCTAGTTCAATGGTGTGGGCATGAAAATTCCCTGGGGGAGTTTCAAAATTCATGTTCTGGCCCTGAATACTTTATTATGTCTTTGGACTTTTAGTCAGTAATATATGTTTAATTGACATCTTTCCTGAATTGGGAGTTCTTTGAGGGTTAGGTGTATCTACCTGTCCATCCATCCATCCATCCATTCATTCATCCATCCACTACTTATCTACCTATCTAGCATCTATCCATCTATCTATTTATTTGTGCACCTAGCACAATTCCTGGGACATATTGGGAGTTCAAAAATGTCTGTTGAGTGAAGAATGCAAAATAAAATTCACAATGATTTTCACTTGTGACTCATTATCTGTGTCTTCTAATATTAGTAATCTGTATTTGCCAGGTGAGGAGAAAATGTGAATGACCAGGGCTGTGCACTCTATGTACTATCTCATTCATGACTAACCATATTCATAGATTTGTGGTGTACGTTCCTGTACTGTTTTTTATTTCCTTGCACCTTTTCCCCTTCTTATGACTCACATTGTTACAACCCTTACATATTAATCATTTTGAAACCACAGTGCTCTGAATCATTGATGGGTCTTGAGTTGCAATGAAATACATCCACTAGGAAATGAGAACACTTCTAGCAAACATCTCAGTGCCACCTGGTTCTTTGGATAAGGTTTCAGGCTACCAACCTGTGTCCATCGAGAGGAAAGTACTAGAATTCATCTTCAGTATTTCTGTAGGAGATGAGAAACACAAGAGTGATTATAAATACTGGGAGAGTTTTTCAAAGCTATTGTGTGACTGTGAATGTGTGCTGTCTTTTTAACTTATTTCAATCACTTTATGCTTTTTATAATTAAAGAGGATAGTGTATGAGTGATAAATGGGTTTTTACATAGGAACCCCATAGTGGACCTCAAACTGGTTTCCTTTTCCTGCTCCAGATTCATTGCATGCCATTAGACACTGAACTTCTGTGGTTTGTTTCTAGACATAGAACTTGGTTGTCAAAGCCTCTTTGGCTAGAAGTCTTTAATCTTCCTATCTAACCATCTTAACATAGGTTATGTTTGTTTTCATAAACATACTAGGAAAAGATTTGAAGCAGTTTGGGCTATGTGAGAGAGAAATATGCTGACTGAATAACTGGATTACTGGAAGACTCTAGAGTGAGTGTTTTACTGGTTGTGAAATCAAAGTCTTTTTAATCTTAATTGATGTTTAAGTGTCATGATGTGCTTGCTGCCTACAGACTGAGGAGGTTACACATTGAGCCAACCTCGAATTTTAAGGCACTCTACGTCTTTATGTGTTATTACTCATCATTAGTATCTCAGCACTTTCATTTTACGCAAAGTAAATTTCTTTTTAATTTTTATTTAAAAAATATGTAATACACTCACCAATTCTTTGGAAACTTTTAAAATTTCTTTTGGGATTGTAAATCTCCACATGATCTCAAATTCCTCTTGAGCCAATTTGGTAAAATAGCATATGTTGCCAAAGTATTGAAAATTGAACTCATAGTTTATATTCAAAACCAACATTATCGTTCCACATGCTCTCATCCAAACCATTCTGTGGATCTTAGTCTTTCCCTGCCCCTGGTCCCATATTTTTCCCACTCATTCTTAGAAATCTTTTCCCTTTCAGTTACAAGAGCAGTTACATTTTAGAATGAATGTTATACCTGCTGTAATAATTAAAAGAGACACACTGGGCTTCGGTCCAAATGAAAGCTTGTTTTCTCCCTAACTTAGGCCTGCTTTAGCCAACCTGCAGGTTGACGGGATGGCTGGTGGCTTCTCTAGTTCCCTGATCTGTTCCTTTCTTCCTTCCTCCTTTTTCCACGTCGGGCTTTGGCTCCTCCAGAATGGAGGAAAGATGAGGGAGGGAGACTCATATTTGAAGAACAGGGACAATCTAGCACTGAATTGCTCCAGTTGAGGGTGTTATTTAAATCAAACTGCTCTGTGTGTGTTTTGTGGCCTTTTCATAAATGTCACTGCAGGGCCCCTTGCTGAGCCTCTCTTAGGTAGAATCTCACTTTCAGTTAGTCACATGACCTCTTAAATCTGTTTCTTTCCCCAACAGATGTTCTCTTGGGTGTTGTTGTGAGTTGAATTGTATCCCCCCTACCCCCAAAAGATATGTTGAAGTCCCAACCCCTGACACTTGTGAATGTGACCTTATTTGGAAATCAGATCTTTGCAAATGTAATTCACTTAAGACGAGTTCTTTAGGGTGGACGCTAATCTAATATGACTGGTGCGCCCTTATAAGAAGAGAAGACAGAGACACACACAGAGAAAGAGTATCATGTGACAACAGAGGCAGAAATTAGAGTGATGCAACTGCAAAAGTGAAGAAACACCAGAGATTGACAGCCACCACCAGAAGCTAGGCAAAAGCAAAGAAGGATTTTACCGATGACTCAGAGCGATCACAGTCCCGCTGACACCTTTAATTCATGCCTACAGCCTCCAGAACTGGAAAAGAATGCATTTCCGTGCACTTTAAACACCCCGTTTGTTGCATTATGTTATAGCAGCTCTAGGAAACTGATATAGATAGGGTCCGTTTTGAGAAGACTCTATCATGACATTCCCACTGTGAGTGTCCATTTGGTTTCCAGGAATGATGCATCTTTAATTTGCCATTGGTAAGAAAGTGGTAATTTCCCAGCTTGGCAGCTCGAGTCTGTTTTGCAACTTGAATCAGATAGCAGTCTGTTGCGGTCCTTCACTGCAAGGACCACATTTCCCACCACATGGGCCGGAGAAGAAAGTGAACCAACCCCTTTATTGCCAACAACCTCAACTCTTTCATAGCCTGTCTTCGGCATCATGCTGCTGATTAGATGTATATATATTGCAAGAACTGTACTGGCATTTAGCACCTCACTTTGGAGATTGGGAGTATTTGCACCTGTTCTTTTAGTTTCTGCTTCTTTTGTAGCCTCTGCCAATATTGAAACAGAAATGACCCATCTTAACATTCTGATTTAAGTCTAAATTAATTTCTACTAGATTTTTAAGTTTATTGATGTTAAGTTGGACAGAGTATTTCCTTAAAAAACATATGATGCACATCATCAATAAGTAGAAAACAAATTTGAACCACAACAAAATGCTCTGGGTATTGTTTGTTTGTTTGGTTGGTTGGTTGGTTCTCAGATTAGCAAAAAAATAAAAAATGAGTGAAAATACCAACTGCTGATGAAAATGTGGAAAAACTATAATAGTTCATTGATGAAATGACTATGGATTGGTACAGTCTTATACAATAGATTGGTACAGACTTTTTAAAATTTTGGTTATTCTATTAATATTATTTTTATTGATCTAAAATGTAAAAACCTTTATAACCCTAGGGGACCAGGGTCTTACTGCTAAGAATTGATCTCATAGAAATAATATATGGACTATTTATTTATTTAAAGGTTTATTTTATTAGCTGTACATCTTTAGTTGTGACATAGTTTCATTCCACAGAGATGAATATGGGGCCATTCAGGGAAGGAATTGAACTGGGGGCCTCCCACATGGAAGGTGAGAACCTTTGATTATCGATTGCTCTGCAGTTCAGCATATGGGTTTTTACCAGCGAGGGCCAGGATTCAATGTCTGAACCTCGAGGTTTCAAGGCAAGCACTCAATCTGCTGAGCTATCCTGACACCCCAAAATATGACTAGTTAAAGGCAACCTTTCTTTCAGCAAATGTTTTTGAGTGCTTACTAAATATCAGTCATATCCTATGCACTTGCAATATATCAGTGAACAAAACAAAGATCCTTACTCTTCTGGAATGTACATTTTATAAAGCAAATATTGAAAACCTAAGCACTTATTTTTAACTCTTCTAAATTAAAAAAAAATAATAATTTTTTTTCAATTACAGTTGACATTCATTATTATTTTATATTAGTTTCAATTGTACAGCATAGTGGTTGGGCATTTATATAATTTATGCAGTGAACACCCAATTTGTCTAATAACCCACTAGTACGATACATAGTTGTAATATTATTGATTGTATTTTCTATGCTTTACTTTACATCCACATGAATATTTTGTAAATACTAATTTTTATTTCTTAGAGCCTTCACCGTTTTCACCCAGTTCCCCAACACTCCTCCCCTCTGGCAACCATCAGTTTGTCCTCTGTATTTATGAATCTATTTCTGTTTTGAGCTTGAAAAGAATGATGACAATTTGGAATCGCTCCTTTGGTAAGTTAGTGCAAGAACTGACAAAGGATGTAAAAACACTTGTTGCACTGACCTGAGTCCCTGAAGATCTTCCCCTCCTCCAGAGTATTTTGATATTATTGCTTCATTGCTCTTTATTTAATAATTTGTTCTGTATTGATTCTATTTTTCTTGAGAATAACCTATTTTTGGAGCAATGGATTAATCAAATACTGCCATTATCTCATTGTAATGACTCACCAATCTGATCCCTAAACATTACATCCCCTAAATAACTTCTATTACTTATTTTTGGAAATTCCCATGGGCTTGAATTCAATATTTGTTTTTCCTTTCAATTCATGGTTTTGCTATTTAGTCATATTATACTTCCTCAGCAAGTACATTTTAGTCACTTATTCTGTTCTAGGCACTGTGCCGAACACTGGGAATAAAACCATGAACAAGAAAACTGTGCTTTAAGCAAGGGGCAATCTAATCTATGTGTATAGTGGAGAGGTAGGGTGGGTCTGCAGCGGGAATAGGATGGATGGGGAGTGAAGATACAGAGAGGTTAAAAGGCAGTTATAAGGGCGAGCCGGGATGGCTCAGCAGGTTAAGTGCTCACCTCGCAGCCCCGGGGACTAAGGATCAAATCCTGGCCCTGGCCTGTGCAGACCCATATGCTGAACTGGGTGGGGTGTGTTTCCCATGTGGGAGACCCTCAGTTTGGTTCTCATCCCCTGGTTTGGCCCCTGGCTTGAGGGGGTGTGCCTCCCATGCAGGAGGCCCCAGAACCAGTTGCCGCTCTGCATGGCCCCCACCCACCTGTGTGGAATGAAACCATGTGAAAAGATGATAACGCACAACTATGGAGACTGCTCTGGGCCCTCCCCCTTCTCTCTGTCTCTCTGTCTCTATCTTTCTGTCTCTGTCAAAAACAAAAAAACAAATCTTTAAAAGGCAGTTATAATATGGGCAATGAGGAGACAATGAACAGGATGCTTTGAAGAATATACAGGAGAGAAAAATATCTCAGCAGAGATAGTTCATCTAAATAAAACTAAAAAGGGGAAGAGGAAAATATACAATTACAAGAAACTTTAATGTTTAGAATCTGTGGAGATTCACTGATAAAAGAAGATCCAGAGGTAGGAGTGAGGTCTTAGATTTTCTACTTTCACTCAATTCTCCAGACAATCACAGATGCATGAGAGACTGAGAGGCTAGTCTAGATGACCCAATAAAAAGACCACTGCTGTGTTCAGTCCTAGTTTGCAGAATCATGAACCAATAGATGGTGGTTGTTTTAGATCACTGTGCTTTGGGGTGGTTTCTTTCACAGCAATAGATAATGCAAATACCTGGGTCAATTTTCCATCCCAGAGCAAGTTCCTTCACAAACCCAGTCCTCCATACTATTTATCTAGAAAATCTCTTTCACAAGGTGTGTCATTATATGCTCCCTCAGTAAGCTCAAGGCTTGGGGGGTAAGACGATTTTGTCATTCTGTAGTGCCCCTTGTTGTTTTCCTATCTTTCTCAGTTTTATCAAACACTCCTTGGCCTGAAATTCTCTAGACTAGGAGGAGATCTACAGGGAGTATGGAAGGGCGCCATCCAAATTGCAATTTTCCTCTTAGTTTTATTTAAACGAAGTTCATTGTAATCCAACTAGAAGGGCCACAAACAAAAAGAAATGCCCATCATGATTAAAAGAATTGTGTTTATTGTCAGCAAGGAGGCACACTTTCTCAAGATTATAGTAAAAGACTAGACCTATTTTTTTCCTTGCAGAGCAGTTATACTAGGAATGTGAACTGCCCCTAGAAACATTTCTAGTTCTATCTGAGGTATAAGTGGTAAAGGGTGCCAAAGCAAAAACCAAGCTTAGCTGTGAGTGAGCAGACAGCAAAAAAGGATCCGTTTTTGTTACTGGAGGAGAAAAAACTGGGCTCTGTCTTAAAGAAGAAAATTCTCACATATGAAAGTGATTTAATTTTCTTAAAGAAACTGAGGTGTAGGTAAGGGTGGACCATAGGTCTTTTATGTTTCTCAGGAAGATAATTTCTAATGCTTTCTTAATTATGACCCCCAAATTATGAGTTGTCTTCAATCATATTTTGCAATACCAAATGGCAAGTTTTGCTGAGAGAGGCAGTCTTAACTCCGACAAGGTAGTCCTCCAGAGTCTTATTACACAACAAAAGATTACAGAATCACTATTTATTCTGGAAATTTGCAAGTTTGTGCTGAAGTGACCCTCCATAAGTCTCCAGTATTTGGCAACGAGAATGGGATATAAGAGGCAAAACAAAGATCAGCTATTTATTTCTTTATTAACTAAATGTAACCTAAACAGAATCCAAATGATGATTCCATAGCAATGAATTAGTTTTCTTTGCAAAGATTTGATAAAATATTTGATCATATAATAATATTTGCCATTACCTGATTGAAACTTAAGACAAATTTGAAAGAACAGTTTTTTCTTTTTACCCCTTCTAAGATGGTTTTGATAGCAAGTTTTATTTATATATCTTATGTAGGTAAATTTCTCTGGTTAAAAAGTTTTACTATGCACTGGATCATATTCAGGATGATTTCTGACTTAAAACTCACTGCTGCCATTATCCTCAATAGTATTGCCACCTTGCCCTTCTGACACCCAACTATTGAGAAAACATTTAATCAACTCGAATGTTTGCCTGTGCTCCTCCTGCAACTTGACTGGTCGAAGTGACACAAATGTAAAAAATGGTGCTACTAAAATTTTGTTGATAATTTTCAATTCATTGCAACAAGTTTTTTTTCACATCCTTTGTCAGTTATTGCACTAACTTACCAAAGGAGCTATTCCAAATCATCATTCTTATTTCAAGTACAAGGCACATGGTTGCTGCTGCCTCTTCTTCCTCCTCCTCCTCTTCCTCCCCTCCTACTCCTCCTTCTTCTTTTTCCTTCTTCTTTCTTCTTTTTCAGGTAAATGACTATAACAGGCAGAATCTGTCAAGAAAAGATAATCCACAATAGGCATTTTGATATTTGATATAAGAAATAGGAGATGGTTACAGAGGAATTGAAAAGCCAAAAAAGCAGAAAGAAAATTTGGAGATAATATAGAGATAATAATTGCAAGAAACAGCAACCATCTCCTAAGACAGGGGAAACAAAAGGAAAAACTTGGAGCATTGAACCAAGCTAGTGGGAGAGGCTCAGACCTCTGAGAAGGAAGTGTGACCTAGATGCTTCCAGTACCTGTGAAAAGATGCAATGAGACAAAGAAATATGGGAAATATATTTGCACTCTCATTGCCAATATCATAGAACAGAGTATAGGAGATAATATTTGGAAAAATAATAGCCAAATAACTGGTATAGTCCATTCTTTATTCCATTCTTTGATTGGGTGTTTTTTGTTTTCTTTTTAATTGTTAAATTTTTTGAGGTGACATTAACTGATATCAATTACATTGTTTCCAGGTGTAAAATTCTACATTACATTGTCTATAATATGCATTATGTGCTCACCACCCAAAATCAGCTCACTTTCCATCACCGTACATTTGATTCCCGCTCCCTACTCCCTTCCCACCTCCCCTCCTTACCCTCCAGTAACCACTAAACTACTGACTGTGTCCTTGAGTCTTTGTTTCTTTCAGTTTTATATTCCACCTGTTTCGTGATTCTTTCATTCTGACTTATTTTGCTTAATAAAATGTTTTTAAGGTCCATCCATGTTGCCACAAATTGCTGTATTTCATCTTTCCTTATTTCTGAGTACGGTAGTATTCCATTGTATAAATGTACCACAACTTCTTTGTCCAGTCATCTATCAGAGGACACTTTGGTTGATTCCAGAACTTGGCCACCGTGAACAGTGCTGCGATGAACATTGGTGTAAATATATCTTTGCAGATTAAGGTTTTCATGTTTTTTGGGTAGATACCCAAGAGAGGGATTGCTGGGTCATATGGCAATTCCATTCCTAGTTATTTGAGGAATCTCCACACTGCCTTTCACAGTGGTTGTACCAATTTACATTCCCACCAGCAGTGTATGAGGGTTTGACTGGGTTTTAAAAAAAAGCAGACCTCAAGATGAAGGTTTATATGCCACTACACATTGAGTATCGGAGAGGCAGTATTGGGGGAAAGGGGAGCATTTAGATCCCTTCTTCAAGGCCAGAACATCCGTTGGCCCAGCTCCTTGGAATTTCAGAGTTTGCAAACTCAGTTGCATTGCTCATGGAAGTGATCCTTTACCAAAGGTAACTGCATCATTCAAGGTTACTCTCTTTCCCATGAGATGTCCCACAACCAACTTCTGGGCATTTAAACCTCAAACTCTTCAGAGATTCCCTTAAGATAGTCTGAGGTCTTAGTTAAAACTGCATTTCAGGTCAGCTCTTTCCTCTGCCTTCCTGCCTCTCCTGCTGTCTTTACTTCCTTACAAGTATATCTCACAACAACCTGCATGCAACTCTCTCTCTCTCTATTCCTAGGAAATGGATGCAAGCCAGTGAAACAGTAATGACTCTGGAAGCAGTCTCTAAAATGGAATTCTGGAGGTGGATCACTCATGGATAGGTTGGCACTGCAACTTTGCTAACTGCATTTATAGTTGTAGCAGTTTTTTGGTGGAGTCCTCAGAGTTTTCTCTATATAAATCATGTCATCTTTATCAGAGATAATTTCCATTTTCCTTTCCAATTTGGATGACTTTTATTTTTTCTTCTTGCCTAATTGCTCTGGCTAGGACTTCCAGTGCTATGTTGAATAAGAGTGGTAGCAATGGGCATCTATATCTTCTTCCTGAACTTAGAGGAAAAGCTTTTAGCTTTTCACCATTGAGTATGATGTTTGCTGTGGGTTTGCCTTTATTGTGTTGAGGGATGTTCTTCTATACCTAATCTGTTTAGAGTTTTTATCACAAGATGATGTTGAATATTTTAAAATGCTTTTTCTGTGTCTATTGAGGTGGTCATATTAGTTTTATTCTTAATTCTGTTAATATGGGGTATCAGGTGTATTCTTTTGCATATCAAGGATAATTCCAACTTGATCATGTATAATCTTTTTTCTTTTTTTAAAAATTAATTAGTTAATTAATTAATTTTTATTGTTAAATTTAATGGTGTGACATTGGTTGGTAACAATTAAATAGTTTCCAGATGTACAAGTCCACATCACATCACCCATGCATCGCATTATGTGCCCACTACCCAGAAATGTATGATTTTTTAAATGTATTGATGAATTCAGTTTGCTATTTTTGTTCAAGATTTTTGTGTTATTTTTTATCAGGGATATTGACCAGTTATTTTCTTTTCTTAGTGTTCTTATCTGGCTTTGGTATAAGAATAATACTGGTTCTGTAAAATGAGTTTAGAAGTCATTTTTGCTCTTTAATTTTTTGGAAGAGTTTGAGGATTGGCATTAATTATTTTTTTTAATTTTTGGTAAAATTCTCCAGTGAAGCCATCTGGTCCTGGAGTTTTCTTTGTTGGGGCGGTTTTCATTACTGCTTCAATCTCCTTACTCATTATTGTTATGGCTAGACCAGGGATTCCCAACACCGTGCCCACGGGCACCATGGCGCCCACTGCCGGATTTGTGTGCGCCCGCCATTATTTGACTGCATCAGAAGTTTTTCATAAACACTAAGTAAAACTATAATTTATTTTTATACATTTGTTAGAATTTTAAAATATTGTTTGAGTATCTACACAGGTTTATTATATTCGTTGGTATGTGTGCGATATCGTATGTATAAGTGTTTCCCTAGCTTTCGCCTTTGTACATGTCACGTCTTGTGTAGCCGCTGCGCTCTTTAAACTCTCCTCCCCCCAACTGGGAGACGCCAAGTTGCCATTTTGATTGCGGTTGCTGGACTGAGCGGGTCGTGACGGTTAGCTAGGATCACAGTGTTTTGATATATTCGATTTTAAATGAACTAAAACTGAGGTAGGTCATCTATTATTATGGTGGCAATTTGATATGATATTGTAGTTTTATAACTATTTGAACCTTAAGAACGATATTTTGCTAAAATCCTTAGTATCAGAGGACTTATGGAACATAGTCGACAAAGAAAGGTTCCCATTTAAAAAAAAAGCGGCATATAAAATCAAATCGTTTTTTGGGTCAACGTATTTATGCGAATCTTTGTTTTCAAACATGAATTTAATAAAATCACGATATAGATCTCGACTTACCGATGAGCATCTTAATAATTGTTTGCTAACAGGGTTGTCATCATACTCTCCTAATTACGAGGCA
>PVKE010020524.1:0-27420 GCA_004027555.1 Craseonycteris thonglongyai | reverse complement strand
TCCAAGTGTGCAAGGTCCTTTACTAGAGACTGTCCCTGATCTTCTGGAGGGGCTTTGGATTCTGAGGTGTGCATTGTGTTTGCTGTGGTTCTTTTTGCTTTACGCATGAGTCTGTTTTCCCTCTGGGGGTTTGCCTATCAGATGGGCTTCTCTTTATTTTTTCTTTTGGACTCAGTTGTGGGAGAAGGAGATTTTGGGAAAGTGTTGGGTGAAGCAGACAGCTTCTGTGTCCTGGGGCACTTGAGGTTGATGTCTTAGCTGTGAGATAGCAGGGTAGTAAAGGTGTGGCCAGGGTTGGGGGCATGTGAGTAGGAGCTAGGGCGGGCCTGAGACACAATAGCAGATTCCTCTTTCAGCAGGGGGGCTGGTGGTTCAGTGGGGGCGGTGCGCAGGAGCTCTGGTCTTTCCTCCTCCTGGCTGCCCCTCCTTCAATCGTATCTGTAAGCCACGCCCACAGGGCAGCACTTGGATGGGCTGGGGCTTGGCAGAGGCCCTGGTCGGCCTCCCAGTCCTGCGCACAGGCAACGACACTGCAGAGACCCGGCAGGCAGCCCAATTACGTGCGCGGTCCGCCACGCCCCAGAGGCCTGGTGGGCGGGACGCCAAAAGCCCAGTTGCATGCTGGCGAGCAGGCAGCAATGCTGCCGCGGCCCGGTGGGGAGGGCGCCGAAAGCTGGTCCCGCGCACAGGCAGCGATGCTGCGGCAGCCTGGTGAGCAGGGTGCCAAAAGCCCTGTAGCACACTGGCAAGCAGGCAGCGGCAATGCGGGGCGGCCCGGTGGGCGGGGCACCGAAAGCCTGGTGCGCGCACGCAGTGATGCGCAGCGGCCCAGTGGGAGGGGCACCGAGAGCCCAGCTGTGCACTTCCACGCAGGCAGAGTCGCTGCAGCGGCCTGGTGAGCGGGTCACCAAAAGCCTAATTGTGCGCTGGCAAGCAAGCAGCGGTGCTGCTGCGGCCCGGTGTGCGGCACGCCAAAAGCCCAGTTGCACGCTGGTAGCGGCGCTGCGGAGGCCCGGTGGGTGGGGCGCCAAAAGCCCTGTGCGCACACAGGCCGTAGCTCGGGCGGCAGCCGCTCTACGCTCCCGGCTCTGTTGAGACCACTGGATTCACTCCAAGCACGTCCAATGCAACTATGCCCACTCAAGCCCCAGCCCTCACTCCAAGAGCCCTGTCTTCAGAAGGCGCTCCCTCACAGTCAATCTCCTCCGTAAATCAGGGGTGCTGAGCTGTTGTGGGCTGGTGCTCTGCTCTCACCCCGCCCGCCGGGAAGTGCAGCCGCCCTGCTCCACAGTCCCTGTTCCACTTTAGGCTCCGTGATCTGATTAGGGCACTGCGTGCTGTCCCTTGAGTTCAGATGTAAAATTGTCCACAGTCTTGTGGGGCTTCCACGCTCCCTAGGTCTCGGCTTCCAGCCCGCCCTCGATCCAGCTCCACTGTGACCGTAGTCCCCCAATCCCCCTTTGTTTTTGCCAGCCCCGGGCCGCGCTCTGAGTCTCTGTCCCCGAACCGCTGCTTCCCTTTTCCTCGCCCGCTCTCCCCTTTTTTCTCTAACCTTTGTGTGTTGTTCTGCGTTGTGTGGTTCTCTTAGTTGAGGTTTCTTCTCAGAGTTTCCCCTGTGGATTCCCCTCTGTTCACAAGGCCCTTCCCAGGCAGTTATCGGCGTTCTCCTCTCATGCCGCCATCTTGGATCCCACTCCCCAAGATCAGAGATTCTTTACTGATAAATTGTCATCATCCAGAAATATTAACATCAAGAGGAATCCTGGGTATCATATAGAAAGGATTTGAGACAGAGACATCACAAATAAATACTGGAAGACAAAATAAATTAAAATGAATCCATGATCCATAATAATTCACATTCACACAGTCAACACCTGAGCATCTGGTCTGGCCAGACACTAGTTATTGGGAAAGGAAGATTCCTTGGGCTTGAAATAATTAAGTTCCAGGGTTTATATCGCAGCACAAAATGTCAAAACAGCTGAGATGTTAGTATGGCAACTGAGGGGACTTGCTTATTTGTAGAGTGTAAAATTATCTCAATATTTTCTGATTTTAACTTGTAAATTGCCTTTAAGGCTCATGAGAAATGTAATAAGATCAGCAAGGAACAGCAAAAGACAAGTTAAACTGAAAGAAGAAATGGTAACAAGGTGATTTAAACCACTTGCATTTTAGATTCATATTCCTAAATTCACTGGGCATAGAAGCAGTTTCATTCCCAATCAGGAGAGTTAGGGTTAAAATTTGGCTAGAAGGTGCTCAAAGATTAGCAAAATAGCAAGTGATCTCATCATTCTTTTCCTCCATTCTAGACAATAAAAGAAGAACCTAACTCTATCTATGTTGGGGATATTGGGTCTTTTATAACTTATTATTAAATTAGACAGAAATGTGGCAAAGCAGCAGAAAAAAACATATTTTTGTGTCTTACAGTATAGTTTGTATGGGCTGCCTTCTGCCTGGGCTATTAATCTTCAGAGGTCAGACTCTGGCTTCAATTTAGGAGGCATAAACTCTAAGAATGTGAAACGTTGCTTCTCATGGGCAAGGATGTTGCATGCAAAACATGTATAAAACCAGACCTTGGTTCTTATTTTAGATTGAGGGTTGAAATGACATGGTAGATAGCTGCACTCTGAGTTGAAGGTGTGGATAGGAACCTTACAATAAAGAAATCTAATATACTGGGTCCAGCAGAAGCAACACACCTTTTTAAATTGAGCTGGTAAACTTTAAAACAGGGCATTACTTCTGTTGGACTATGTATAAACAATCATAACCATAAGGCAGATTAACATGTAATGAGGCAGAAGTCTATATGCTTTATGGATATTAACCCATCCAATCTTCAAAATAACACATAAAATATGTACCACTCATATTTTTAGTTAAAGAGGGAAAACCAAGACCTGGAGAAGTTAAGTAGCATAATCAGGTCACACAGCTAATAAAAGATAGAACCAGGATAGGAACCTATGGGTTTAATTCCTATTTCATATATTCAGATCATAAAAATCTAGATTAAAAAAATAGGAGATAGCAATTTTCTTTTTTTTTTTAAATTGTTTTTGACAGAGAGAGAGAGAGAGAGACAGAGATACAGAGACAGAGAGAGAACTGAACTGGGGGAACTCCCCAGTTCAGCATATGGGTCCGCATGGGCTGGGGCCAGGATTCAATCCTCAGTCCCCAATGCTGCAAAGTGAGCGCTTAACCCACTGAGCCATCCCGGCTTCCCAGAGATAGCAATTTTCTTCATTGAATTTATTAGATTACAATCAGCACACTTAACCTGCTAAACTTGAAAATATTTTATTTATAAAATCTACACATATGTAAATGTCATAACATATATTAATTACAATATATATATATATATATAATTTTTTTCTTTTTTTCCTTAGACATGACCAAGAACTAAATTGGTTTGTTTTAAGGCTACAACTCTAAATCAGATGTCTATTGCTTAACTCAAAAGTGATAGAGTCCCAAAGATAATTTTCCTGAAGGGAGAAAAAGATGCCTTCTCATTTTTACTTCACCTGTAAGAAACCTAATTCTCCTCACAGGACCCTCAGTGATATTTCAGTCAGGTTAGAAGATCTCAAACACTTCAACCATTGGCAGGGTGACACTCCGGTGAATCCAAATCAATTAGGAGGACATTACTAGAGTACTCAGTCAGAATGCTAACCATTCCTTATTGGAAAGGTCACCGCTCAGCTGTCCATGGTCCTGATCGCTGTCTGAACCTGGTTACTCCATCCTGGTCTTCCTAGTGCTTATTCTCCCTAATCTGGATTACTTGATTCATATCTTGCTCATTTGGTTGCTGTCCGATACCTCTCTAATGTTGTTGTGGAATACTTTGAGCCCTGCTGCTTATCTAGGCAAGGCTTTACACATCAGAAAACTAAGGTACAAGGGGGTTAAGTAACTTCCCCAAGTAGTGAAGTGGGATTCAAAGCCAGCCAGGCCAATGGCAGAAACTGCCACATCCTTAACCTCCACATATAACCATCTCCCTAAATAAATGTGGATAAAGTTTAAAGTAGGAAGTACTCCACAGAAGCAGACAGAAGATGCCACACTGTGAAACTGTGTTCCGGAGAGTAGACGTGGTTGATGAGCAGAGCACACCATGAAATAAGTAAATGGCCAACTGGTGGTCAAAATGGTATTATATAATCTCCACATGAAGACTGATGAACTTCAAGAGAAGTCTTTCTTTCTGTTCTCATACTCCTCCCTGGGAGGACTATCCATTATGTCCCCTGACTATTCAGTTTTCCTTTATTTTTATTTTTGACAATCACCTATATTTTAAATACAATTACCAAATTTAGATTAATTTTTGAGTAGTTGTGTTGGCAAGGGTAAGAATGGCATGCCTGGTCTCCCACTTTGTCATCAACAATATAACTAGTATCAACACTACAATAATAAATAATACAGTGAAGCATTTGTGGATAAACTTGATTATGCACTAAAAGTACTTTGACAGCATGACAGAGGTCTCCCTGAGCAAAACCAATCCACAGAAGCAGGGACAGCATAGTGGGGGTTAAGGGGAAGTACAGAAAGCAGGGGGTTCATGTTCCTAGGAAGAACACTACACCTTTGCAGGTTAATCATACAGATCCTGCCTGCAAACCAAATCATACCTGAGAAATAGAACCCAAGGGAGTGCTATTCAAGTTAAGATTTATAGCAACTAGAAACATGTCAACATTATTCAAACAGAAAAAATTTTTCTTAAGGAAGGAAGAATGCAAACCTATGCTTTTCCTAAACTTAAAGAAACAAAGCATACTTAAAACCTATACTCTTGGCAAAATTATAAAACATCTGCTTTCCCCTGGACCAACTTAATAGCTGTTTTCCAAAATACACCAAACATGAATAAGTGTGTGTGTGTGTGTGTGTGTGTGTGTGTGTGTGTGTGTGGACAAGGCCATGGTTGGAGCCACTAATCTCATTCAAGTCTAGTAAGAAATGTTCCGATTAGAGCATCGTGTTGTGCAATCTATTGAAAAGGTCAAGGTCTATAGCTGAGCTAAATATAACCTGGTGCGAGAGAGCTAGGAGAGCTCTGGAAAATTTTGAGAGGCTTTCATACTGTTTGGAAGATAAAAACATTTTTTGAAGGGATTTTGTTCATTTTTATGAAGTATGTGAGTGAAAAAAGACATCTCAAGGACAACTACAACTTTTTATTCAAAAATATTAAAAATTTAAGATAATTTCTCACTGTTTAAAAAATAAAATAATGCAATATTCCCCTATCTTTTCTCTAAGAAAACTAAATCATTTTCATAGGTTTAAATAGAGCTGGTAATCTTGCTGCTCTTGTGAAAGCAGAGGTCAGAGTGATCTTCCTAAATCACACATCTGACTGAGATGCTTTGCTGCTTAAAACCCAGATGACTCCTCATGACCTAAGGGAGAAAGTCCAAAACACTTTTGCTGTGCAAGCAAGATTTTTGGTTTCTGGAAAATTATGATGTTTTCATTTTCCTCTTATACTATTTGCTTCCCACTCCTTCTGTGGAATGTCCTTTTCCACATCTCCTGAAGACTCTTCCTCCTCACCCTTGACCTGTTGTTTCCCCAATCACACCACCTGACAGCCCTGCTCTACCCACTGTTCCTCTCCAGGGCAAATTTGATGGCCTTTTTCCTTTGGCCTCCACTGTATCTTTTATAAGCCTATAACACTCAACATGTTTATCATATTTATTGGTTAATATCTTTGTCTTCCCCTTGGCTATAAAGTCCAGGAGGGCAGTGCCCACCCAGCACACTGCCTGGTACATAATAAATTGAATTATATGTAATCAAGGTCTCCAGATAGATACAGAAATATAGAAGATAAGCAAAATTTTCCTCATGTGTAAAGACATTCTCAGATTATTCACAGCTGTTATATAACTTTTTATTTTCTAATCTCACGTCTTCCTTCTCATTATCTGCCATTATAAAAGCAAAACCCTGACACCAATGTCCCTTGTGGGTTCCCAAGATTCCAACAAATATTTGGGTAGAGGAAAGAACATACCAAACATGCATGGAGGTGCTGAAAAGAGTGTACCCTGAAAAGATATTAGGCTAGTGACTCCTCTAGCCCAATTTTAATTCATTTTGATTATTTGTGCTAAACAAAAATACCATGTTACTTGCTCTGAAGAATGTTAAAAACAGTTCTACCTTCATTTCATACCATTGTACATGGCAGGAAACAGATTTCACTTGTGCAAAATCATTTTTATCAAGACAATTCAGGTCTCCTGGACTTAAAGTGAGTTCACTTATATTAAAGTGAGTTCAATGACAGAAAATTCACACTGTATGTTCCTTCCAGTACTTCCTTTCAGGAGCAATAAAATGTAGTGTTTGATAGTACTCTTTGGAATCTACTACATGAATTCAAATCCTAACTCCATCAGGTTAGCTATGCAATCTAGGGCAGTTTATTTAACTTCTCTGTGCTCGAATGTCTGTATCAGTAACATGGGGAATAACAATATCTAATTCATAAGATTGTAGTGAGTTAAATGACTTAAATATGTGTGTGTTTGTGTGTGTGTGTGTGTGTGTGTGTGTAGAACAGTGTCTAATATATTAAGGACTACCAAGTATCTTTGCTGATCCACAATCTTCAGTAGTTCACCTAGATTATCACATCAAGTATAAGCATTCACATTACTTTTTAAATCATATTTGCTCTTTACTCATTCTTCTACCAATGGACCAGTTTCCCCCATTACTTCCTTGTATAGATATTAACTTCCATCTCAACCTATAGAGGTCTCTTTTCTCCACAAGTCCAACTATTAGATTCTTCAAATTTGAAGTAAAGTCCAGTTCTCTCAACTGTTCCTTGACACAAAAATTCTGTTCTAGAGGAAGCAGGGATGGCTCAGTGGGTTGAGCTCTCATCTTGCAGCTTCCAGGGTTCAAGGATAGAATCCTGGTCCCAGCCTGGGTGGACCCATATGCTGAACTGGGGTGTGCCCCCAGTTCAGTTCTCACTGGGGCAAGTTTCCTATAAGGGAGACCCTCAGATTGACACCCACCCTGGATGTGCTTCCCATGTGGGAGGCCCCCGGCTTGCGGGGGTGTGCCTACCATGTGTGAGGCCCTCAGGAGGTTCCTGCCTTGTGCAGCCTCAAGTACCCAGGCCCATTCCTGCCCTGTGCAGCCCCACGCCCACTTGTGGAATGAAACTATGTAGAAAACTAATGACATGTGACTGTGGAGACTGCTCTGGGCCTTCCCCCTTCTCTCTGCCTCTGTCTCTCTGTCAAAAACAATAAAAATAAATCTTAAAAAAAATTCTGTTCTAAAAAGCCCTTAATGACTTCACAACTCTATCAAACATTTCAAATAAATATTCTGAGCTATTGTCTAGCAGTTTTGTGCAAGCAGCCAGACTGTAGGATCCTAGAAGTTAAGCCCAATGGCAGCTGCCTCATTTCCTCCCTGAGCTGGTTCACAGTCTGCTGCTGGGAGCACTTAGGCTCCAATTAGCATAGAACTGCTGCTTTATATCTCTCTCATGGGAAGACACAGAAAAGGAGTGTGGGCACCTCTTTCTTCCCACACTCACCTGGGCTTGCTAAACACTACAAGCCTGCCCAAGCCGTATCTCTTCCTGGAAGGAATTCCTATTGGAGCACTTAAAGAAGAGATTATTCTCCAGAAACATTTACAAATAAAATGGTTAATTAAAAAAAATCAACAGGTTAAAAAAATAAAAACTGTTTGGGAGAATGCCAGGGTAGATCAGCAAGTTGAGCATTGTCTTGCAACCACAAGGTCCAGAGATTGAATCCCGGCCCTGGCCCACTGCAAACTAATATGCTGAATTGTGGCACAGTTGGTAACTACAGGGATGGCAGCAAAGGTTCTTGCCTCCCATGTGTGAGGCCCCTGGTTAGGTTCCCTCCCCGCCCTGCCCCACATCCACCTGTGTGGAAAGAAACTATGTCACAACTAATGATGTACAACTATGGAGACTGCTCTCTCTCTCTCTCTCTCTCTCTCTCTCTCTCTCTCTCTCTCTCTCTCTCTCTCCCCCCCCCCCCCCCCACTCTCTCTCTCTCTCTCTCTCGCCTGCTCTCAAAAACAAAATAAATCTTTAAAAAAAAATTGGGGGATGTATGTAGATTATATATATTTACATTTACTTGAACTCTCCATTTGCTCCTTTCTTCTCTTACTTTCATTTTATTTCACACAGCACTATTTACAAGTTCATAGACCAAATGCAAATCCCCATTCAGTGTAATATTCATTGAGTGTTTAGTCATATATGGCCCTTATTATGTTGAGGTACTTTCCTTTTTTTTTTTTAAGATTTATTTTTATTGTTTTTGAGGGAGAGAGACAGAGACAGAAGGGGGAGGGCCCAGAACAGTCTCCACAGATGTATGTCATTAGTTTTCCATATAGTTTCACTCTACAGGTGGGCGGGGGTCTGCACAGGGCAGCAATTGGGCTGGAAGCCTCTTGCATGGGAAGTTGGCCCCGGTAAGAACCTAACTGGAGGCCTTAGTTCAGCATATAGGTCCACATGAGCCAGAATCAGGATATAATCCTTGGACCCCAGGACGGCAAGACAAGCACTGAACCCACTGAGCCATCCCGGCTCCCCCAGGTACTTTCTTTCTATATCTATCTTTTTAATTTTTTTTTTTTACAGAGAGAGATATAGAGACAGAGGCAGAGACAGAGAGAAGGGGGAAGGCCCAGAACAGTCTCCGTAGTTGCACATCATTGATTTTTCCACATAGTTTTATTCCACAGATGGGCTCGGGGCTGCACAGGGCAATAACTGGGCTGGGGTCTCACCCCAGTGAGAACTGAACTGGGGGTACTCCCCAGTTCAGCATATGGGTCCACACAGGCTGGGGCCAGGATTCAATCCTCGGTTCCTGGGGCTGCAAAGTGAGCACTTAACCCACTGAGCCATCCCGGCTTCCCCTCTATATCTAATTAAAAAAAAATTATTTTCTTGTTTTTTGACACAAAGAGAGAGAAACAGAGAGAAGGTGGAGGGCCCCGAGCATTCTCCATAGTTGTGCATCATTAGTTTTCGACATAGTTTCATTCCATAGGTGGGTGTGGGGCTGTGCAGGGCAGGAACCAGGCAGGGGACCTCCCACATGGGAGGCATGCCCCCATGAGCTGGGGGCCTCCCACATGGGAAGCTCAACCTAGTGGGAACTGCATATGGGTCTGCATGAGCCGGGGCCAGGAATGGGACTCGATCCTCGGACCCTGGGGCTGCAATCTGAGCATTCAATCTGCTGAGACATCCTGGCTTCCCCAATATCCATTTTATTAAGTATTTTGATCATAAATGAATGTTGTATCTTGTAGAATGCTTTTTCTGCATCAATTGATATAATTATATAATTTTTATCTTTTATTTTGTTTATATAGTATATCACATTGATTGATTTGCATATGTTGAACTCTTCTTGGGGCCCTGGGATGAATCCCACTTAATTGTGATGTGTAATTTTTTTTTTTAAGATTTATTTTTATTGTTTTTGACAGAGAGAAAGATACAGAGACAAAGATAGAGAGAAGAGGGAGGGCCCAGAACAGTCTCCATAGTTGCACATCATTGATTTTTCCACAGTTTCATTCCACAGGTGGGCGTGGGGCTGCACAGGGCAGGAACTGGGCTGGAGTCTCACCCCAGCAAGAACTGAACTGGGGACACTCCCCAGTTCAGCATATGGGTCCTCATGGGCCGGGGCTGGAATTCAATCCTCAGTCCCTGGGGGTGCAAAATGAGTACTTAACCCACTGAGCCATCCCAGCTTCCTCAGATGTGTAATTTTAAAAATGCATTGTTATATTCTATTTGCTAGTATTTTGTTTAGAATTTTTGCATCTGTGTTCATCAGAGATTTTGGTCTATAGTTTTTTGTTTGTTTGTTTTTGGGTTGTTTTTTTTTGTGTGTGTGATGCACTTACCAGGCTTTGGTATTAGGATAATGTTGGCTTTGTAGAATGAGTTGAGAAGTACTTATATTGCCTCTTCAATTTCTTGGAGAATTTGAGGAGGCGAGGTATTAATTTCTCTTTGAATGCCTGGTAAAACTCATTAGTGAGACAGTCTGGTCTTGGGCTTTTGCTTTTGGGAAGGTTTTGGATGATTGTTTCAATTTCTTTACTATTGATTGGTCTATTTAGATTATCCAATTCTTTTCGGTTCAATCTAGGTAGACTATATATTTTTAGAAACTTGTTCATCTCTTCTAGGTTACTAAATTTGGTGACATATAGCCCTTCATAGTATTCTCATATGATGCTTTGTATGTCTGTGATATCAGTCCTAATTTCCCCCTTTTCATTTATAATTTTGGTTATTTGTGTCTTTTCTGTTTTTCTGTTGGTGAGCCTAGCCAGAGGGTTGCCAATTTTATTAATTTTTTTTGAAGAACTAGCACTCTGTTGTCTTAATTATTTCTATTGTTTTTCTGTTCTCAATTTCATTTAGTTCTGCTCTAATTTTTATTATTTATTTCTATCTATTGACTATGGTTTTGTTCTTTTTCTAGTTAAGAAGCATTGTTAGGTTGCCTACTTGTGAATTTTCTTGTTTCTCAAAATAGGCCTATAGTGGTATAAGTTTCCCTTTCATTAGTGCACTTGTAGCATCCCCCAAATTATGATATGTTGTGTTTTTATTGTCATTAGTTTCTATGTACTTTTAATTTTTTCTTTGATTCAGTAATTTTTAATAGCATGTTTAATTTCCATGTATATATGTGGTTTTTCTTTCTGCTTTCTTTTTGCCATTGATCTCCAATTTCAAAGTTTTGTGGTCAGAGAGTACACTTGGTATGACTACAATCTTCTTAGATTTGCTGAGGCTAGTTTTGTGACCAGTATATGGTCTATTCTTGAGAGTGTTCCATGTGCACTAGAAAAAAAAATGTATAGTCTTGTGTTGTAGGATAAACTATCCTGTAAATGTCAATTATGTTCAATTGCTATAATGTATCATTTAAAACTGATATTTTCATATTTAGTTTCTGTTTGAATGATCTGTTTATGGTTGTAAAGGGGGTGTTTAAGTCCCCTACTAAAATTGTCAGTTTCTTTCTTTTAGTTCTATTAGTAGTTGCTTTGTAAATTTTGGTGCTTCCTGGTTGGGGGCATATATATTAATGTGTCATGTCTTCTTGTTGTATTGCTCCCTTTACATTATAAAATATCCATCTTTGTCTCTTATTACTTTTTTGAACCTGAAGTCAGTTTCATCAGATATAAGTATGGCTACACCTGCTTTTCTCTGGATGCCATTTGCTTGGAGTATTGTCTTCTACCCTTTCACTTTGAATCTGTATTTGTCCTTATGGCTGACATTTGTCTCCTGGAGGCAGCCTAAAATTGGGTTTTGTTTTGGAATCCATTCTGCTACTCTGTGGCTTTTTACTGATGCATTCAGTCCATTTACATTTATGGGGATGACTGATATATAAGGATTTCCTATAGCCATTTTATCTTTTATTTTCTAGTAGTGGTTTGTTTTGATTGCTTTGCTTTTTTCTTTCTGTCAGTTATTTCAGTGTGATAGTATTTTATGATTTTTTTTCCCTCTGCTTCTTCTTTAGTTATGTGTCTCAGTTCCAAAAAAACTTTTTTGTGTGATTACCATAAAGTTTAAGTAAAAGAAACTTCCATATATGCAGTGGTCTTTATCCTTAAGCTTGCTTCTTATCTCCATTTTCTTTTGGAAATCTAAATCACTACTTTTCCTTTTTTATGTTTTTCTTATTCCTTTTTATCCGTATTTATTTTTACTTTCAGTTTCAAGTCGAATAGCCTCCTTCAGTATGCCTTGAAATGCTGGCCTTATTCTGGAAAATTCCCTCAGCTTCTGTATGTCTGAAAATGTCTTTATTCCTCTTTCATATCTAAAGAATAACTGCTGAATAGATTATTCCTGGATGATAATTTCTCTCTTTCAATATTTTACTTGATTCCACTCCCTCCTGGCTTGTACAGTTTCTGTTGAGAAGTCTGATGATAGTCTGATAGGCTTTCCTTTATAGGTTATGGTGTTCTTTTCCCTGGCTGCCTTGGGGATTCTTTTCTTGTCTTTGAACATTGATATTTTCTGTATAATGTGCCTTGGAGAAGATCTGCTAGAATTGAGGTAGTTAGGGGCCCTGTTTCCTTCTTGGATTTGAGATTCCAGTTATTTCCATACATTTGGAAAGTTCTCATCTATCTGTTTGAGCAAATTCTCTATGTCCATCCTGTCTGAAATAGATTTGTAGAGATCTTTCATTTCTTTTAATTCTCAGGTCTCTCACTTCTTCCTTCTGTGACTTATCTGTATTTCTATTTTTGATGTCACCAATTCTTTCCTCTATCTGGTCAGCTCTGTTTCCTATGCTAGCTATTTCATTTTTCATTTATTTTACTGTGTTGTTTATCTCCAGGATTTCCACTTGGTTCTTTTTTATAGTTTCAATTTCTTTGTTAAAGTATTCCTTTTGCTCACAAATTTCCTTTCTGAGAACAGTTAGCTGCTTTTCAGGGCTTACCTGCCTTAATTTGATCTCTTTGAGTGTTTTCAGAACTGTAATATTTAATTCTGTCATTTAGCTCATATATTTCTATATCTCTAAGTTCCTTTTCTGCAGATTTTTCATTTTCTCTCTGAACATCTTTGTTCTCTAGGGATCTCATTGCTGTTGAAGTGTTTCTCCTCCTGGGCATAAGAACCTTTTCACTGGTATGTATGAAGAGGTCTTTCTTTTGCTTCCAAGTTGTTGTTGCTTCGGCATTTACAATAACTTTGCTTTGTTATATGGTCTCCTCACACTGTAAGATTTCCTATAAGGTGGCCTCTCTACTTTGACCCAGTTGCCTTGGTCTCTATGTGCCTTCTCTTTGGGACGATATGGTGGGTGATGGTATTCTACAAGTATGCCTCTGAGATCCCAGTGCAGGTAGAAGCTGCAATGCCCATTTCTCAGTTTCCCTGAGATCACTGGCCAGTGTGATCTGGAGGGTTTTGTTGGGAAAGGCACAAGTTTTGTTTATGGTACATTGTAATTTTGGCTTCCTGGTTGCAGCTTGCTGCAAGCACACACTAGGTGGAGTGGTGGGAGATGGGGAGGGTTGAACCTTGGAAGAGAGTAAGGAGAAGCAGTCAGGCTCTGTGTCCAGCTGCACAACTCTCCAGCTAGGGTTCTAATTTATCCAGGGCCACTCTGTGCTCCAGCCATCCAC
The DNA here is from genome assembly GCA_004027555.1 of Craseonycteris thonglongyai. Classification (NCBI taxonomy): domain Eukaryota; kingdom Metazoa; phylum Chordata; class Mammalia; order Chiroptera; family Craseonycteridae; genus Craseonycteris; species Craseonycteris thonglongyai. Next base: position 14,148 of record PVKE010020524.1, on the reverse strand, counting down.
TCCATATTTTGGCCACCCATGTCACATTCAGTCCACCCATGCTGCATTCTGGCCACCCAATCCATGCTCATTCTATCCACCCTATGCTCTGGTTGTGTGCATCTCCACTTTTTTGGTTGTTGGCCTTTAACCTGCCTTGATTTGTGCTGTTTCTTGGCTTGTGCTACCCGGCTGCCACCTTACTCTTTCCTCTGCTGGTCTCCAGGTTGGGCTCCATGGTGTGTCTCCTTAATGATCCCTTCCCTTCTGTCTTGGTCACCTCCCTTTCTCTGGCTTTTAGGTGTTTTGTTTTGTTTTTTTGATTAAAGGGTCTCTCATCTGAGATTATGTGCTGCTTAGAGATTCCCTTGTTGGATTTCAGTTGTTCAATTTGTTGTACTTTCCAGGAGACGTTTCAAGGTCTCCTCTCATGCAGTTATCTTAATGATGTCACTGCCTTCCCCCTTTTCACCCACTCCCTAACCCACCTCCCATCTGATAACCATCAAAATGTTCTCTGCACCTATGAGTTGTTTCTGTTTTGTTTGTTTTGTTTTATAGATTCCACATATAACTGAAATTACCAGTAGATGGTATTTATTTTTCCTTATCTGACTTATTCCATTCAGCGCAATACCCTGTAGGTCCATTCATACTGTTGTAAATGGCAAAATTTTATTCTTTTTTTTTTTATTTCTGAGTAATATTCTCTTGTATAAATATGTACTACCCCCTCTTTATTCATTAATCCTTGATGGACACTTAGGCTGCCTTCATATGTTTGTTATTGTGTTATAAATAATGTTGCAATTAACATATGGATGCACATGTTCCTTAGAAATACTGTTTTGAGTTTCTAGAATAAATACTACAAAGTGGGACTACTGGGTCCTTCTTTCTTTTTCTCTTTTATAGTCTTTGTCTGAAATTCTACTTTATCTGGTTTAAGTATTTCTACCCCAGCATTTGGTTGTTTGTTTCCATTTTTTTGTTTGTTTTTATCTTTTTATATTCCTTTACTTTCAATCTGTGTATGTCTTTAGATCTGAAGTGAGTCCCTGGTAGGCTAGCACAGGTAAGGATCTTGATTCCTTATCCATTTAGCCACCCCTATGTCTTTTGATTAGAACACTTAATCCATTTTTATTTAACATAATTGTTGATAAATGTGTAGTTATTGCAATTTTATTATTCATATTTTTGAACTTTTTTGTCTTCTTTTTCTTATAGAAAGCCCTTTAACATTCCTTGTAATATTGGTTTAGTGGTGATGAACTCTATTAGTTTTTTCTCATCTGGGAAGTTCTTTATCTGTCCTTGAATTCTAAATGACAACTTTGCAAGGTAGACCAACCTTGGTTGTAGTTCCTTGCTTTTCATCAGTTTGATGATTTCATGCCAATTCCTTCTGGTCTGCAAAGTTTTTGTTGGGAAGCCATCCAACAGACTAATGGGAGCTCCCTTGTAAGTAACAAACTACTTTTTTTCTTGCTGCTTTTAAGATTCTCTTTTTGTCTTCAATCTTTGGTATTTTAATTATGATGTGTTTTAGTGTGAGCCTCTTTGGGTTCTTCTTGCTTGGGACTCTTTGAAATACACACACACACACACACACACACACACACACACACATATAAAGGGTGTCCCAAAATTCATGCAAGATTTGAATTTTGCGTCGTTTGTGTGGTAAAGTGTTGCCAACAACACTTAAAAAAAAAGACAGCGTGACAGTTGACAATTCAGGGTTATTAAAAATGGAGCACTATATGAAAGAATAACGCATTTTCATTGTTGAGCAATGAAAATTTACAATTTTTAATTTTAAACCTGTGTTTTCTATCAAAATTACTTCTTGCGTGAATTTTGGGACACTATACACACACACACACACACACACACACACACACACACACGCATATACATATATATCCCTCACTAGGTTAGGAAAGTTTTTTATCATTATTTCTTCAAATAGGTTTTCAATTCCTTGCTCTCTCTCTTCTCCTTCTAGTACTCCTATGATATGTATTTTGGTATGCTTGATGTTGTCCTAGAGGCCCCTTACACTATACTCATTATTTTGGAATTTTTTTTCTTTTTGTTGTTCTAATTGTGTGTTTTCTGCTACCTTATCTTCCAAATCATTAGTTGGATTCTCTGCTCTATCTAATATACTGTTGATTTCCTCTAATGTATTTTAGTTATTGTATTCTTCATTTCGGACTGGTTCTTTTTTACGTTTTACATCTCCATTTTTATGCTTCCTGTCTCTTTTTTGAAGATTTCAATGTGATCATTGAGCATCCTTATAACCATTGTTTTGAACTCTGCATCTGATAGATTGCTTGTTTTCATTTTAAGTTCCCCCCCCCCCCCGGAGCTTTATTCTATTCTTTCATTTGGGACATTTTTCTTTGTCTCCCCATTTTGGCAGCCTACCTGTGTTTATTTCTATGTTTCACATAGGGCTGCTATGTCTCCAGGTCTTAGTAGAGTGGCCTTATATAGTAGGTGTCCTGTGGGGCTCAGTAGCATAATCTTCCTTGTCACCTCAGCAGGGTGCTGCAGGTGTGTCCCTTGTATAGGTTGTGTGTGCCTTCCTGTTGTAGTTGAGCTTTGGTTGCTGTTGGTATGTCAGTAGGAGTGCATGACCTGCAAGCTGATTGGCCATGACTATATTGGAGAAGCTGTTGTGCAAGGGCCAACCCTGTGGAGCAGGGTTTAATTTAGTAGGGTTATGATACCTGTCTAATCTACCCATTGAGTGTATCTTTTATGGAAGTGGTTGGGTAGTACTCTATGTTGTCTGGAGCTGGTCACCGGATGCTTTGGCTCTGGGGCCTCTTTGGAGAGGCTGTATTGCAGGCCAAGGTGAGCTGCTGCCTGTTTACTGCCAGGGGCCACTTGGTATGAACTACAAAATGATCTGTAACTGGTTGCCACTTGTGTTGGTCTTGGAGGTACCCTGGAGAGGCTAAACTATGCCTTGGGAATGGCTGCCAATAGTACTGTGCTTTGGGCTGCTTAGCAAAAGGTACAGAGAACATCAAGATCAGATGCTGCTTGTTTGGGGTTTGTGAACCTTTGAGAGATTTTTTCAAAGTCTGCAGCATGAACCAAGAGATGGGTTGTTTATATAAAAAAGCCACTAGAAGCAGCTTGGGTGGGCCTGCAAGTTGGGTGGGGCAGGGTCTCCGGGAATCACTAGGGCAGGGCTATTAGTGTTAGCCAGGTTGATGGAGACTCAGATATGCTGGCTGCCTGAGAGGGCAAGGTGAGTTGTGGGGAGGCCCCGGGAAGGGAACAATGGCTTCTATCAGCACTTCTGTTTGGAAGAAAGCTGCCCCTCCAGCCCTCACCCTGAAGCCAGACAATTCAGATCCTCCTCATTTGTACCTGGTGCCTTTTTGAGCTGCTGCCCCAGTGCGGGAGCTCAAGCAATTGAGTTCATTAGGGAGTAAGTCTATGTGTGGGCCCTTTAAGAGGAACACCTTGGACTTTAGTGGTCCTTTGTTTCACTCAGCTACAATCTCCACTGGTTTTTATGTTTAAAAGTTATGGTAACTTCTCATTCCTGCACTGGAACCCTAGGATGAGACATGTGGTGAGGGGCTTGGAATCCTGTCTCTAGGAGATATCTCCAAAGCTGAAATACCCCTTTTGATTTTTAACTGCCACACATGGGTGTAGACTAGTTGGTTTCACATCTTTGTCCCTCTTCTGTGTGTCCTTAGTTATAGGACTTCTGTTCAGCTAAATCTCAGGAAATTATCAATGATGGTTGTTCTGTAGTTTAGTCGTAATTTTAGTGTGATTATGAAAGGAGGCAAGCAGTGCATTTACTTACTCCACAATCTTGACCAGAAGCCTTGTATTTTATATTTCTGAAATATCATGTTATAATATTCCATTATTTTTTCCAGACCTGGGAGTAGCTGGGATTTAACTTGTATTAATATTTGCTGATATTTACAGTGAAAGCATATAAAAATAATTTTTTAAATATAATTTTGAAACTTTAGCTGGTTATCGTGTTACTTTTTTTTTTAAAGATATATTTGATATTATTGAAAACTGAAGAGCAATGGCTCAAATATTCCTTTCATGCCTTTCTGGCCCTTCAAACTTGGAAGGGTACAAATCTCTACTTCATTCTCCTACTTCTCCTCATGTTCTATTTTATGAGAGAGGCCAATGAACTGTCACATTAATGTGCTGTCTGGAAGATTTCTAAATCTAGGAATAGTGTGCAGAAACATGACCCACTGCACAACTGGAGAATCCTGCCTACTCTTACCATCATGACTTATTTATATAAGATAATATGCACACAAACTGCATTTATATTCAAGAAGCAACCTTAAAGGATTGCCCTAGAAGTATGACACTATTGATTCTTCAGGCCCATTATAATTCTTGTGCTCCCAAGCCCAGATTCCAACCCTTGGAATATACTATTAAAAAGAACTGCAATTATATCATTTGAATATTTTGAAATAACCAATGCAAACTCCTTCACTGACAGGTAAATAAGTTAGTTCCACCTGGAAGCAGGTGAATTAGTTGGCAGAGATTATACTAATTTTAAGTTACCATTTGTTGAGATCTTGTTAAAAATATGTGCCAGAAAACTTATATCTTCTCATTTAATCCTCTCAACAACTCTGTAGGATACAAACAAGTTATTGCCCTCATTTTACAGAAGAGAAAACGAAAGCTCAGAATAATGACCAAGGTCATACAGCTTTTTGAAAGTAGGCCATGGAGTCAGAATCTGAACCCAGGACCCCAAATTCAAATCAAGAATGTTCATAACTCAGTTGTGTAGCTGCTGGAGGGCCCAAGAATTTATTGTAAGAGATGAGCTCTCCAGATGATCCTCTTTAGTTAGTGAATCTTTAATTCAATATGTTATTAAGAGCATTAGCAATAGTGACAATTTGTACTACAATGAAAGAAACCTACATATCACATATTACTGTGAGCAGCCCATTCATTAAGAGAACAATATTCACATCAATTAATAATTTTAATATATAAATTTCTTTTGATTTTCTTTTGTTACCCCACCCAGAAAGTTACATTTGTTATCTAGTGCCTTATGAACCTTCATTATACAATGTGTGGCTAATAAATAGCTGACAATTAGTATTAGCTACATATCAAGAAAATGTGAAAGAAAATTAGTTTATTGATCCAAAGATATGAAATTAAATATTTTAAAATGGGTTCATGTATTTCCATTAGAAGCACACTATTAAATACAAACTATAAATGAGGTATAAAATCAAATTCCGTAGTTATTTCCCTGGGAAATTACTTTGAAAGTCAGGCTACAAACAGGGTGCATCCACTAAAGACCATTAAGTACGTTCTAGTTCAGAAAGTTAGTTAAAACACTGATGACAACAAAACATGACTCAATAGCTCAGAGTCAGCCTCTGAAACAAAAAGTTGGCTAATACCAGACAAAAAATGTCCTCCTTTAAAATTTTTTTTATTGTTTTTGACAGAGAGAGAGAGAGAGAGAGACAGAGACAGAGAGAGAACTGAACTGGGGGAACTCCCCAGCCCAGCACATGGGTCCGCATGGGTCAGGGCTGGGACTCGATCCTCAGTCCCCGGGGCTGCAAAGTGAGTGCTTAACCCACTGAGCCATCCCGGCTTTTCCAATCCTTTTAAATTTTTGCATGTTTGTGTCAAGTATCCTTTGTAAGATTTTTAGCTCATAGTGAGCTCATAGACAACCAACAGTTCTTTACATTTTAGTTTCTGAAGATGCTAGGAAAGAAAAGAAAATGCCTGCCTATTCCATGTAGAAGAGAAGTCCTTAGCCGTTGTACACTTTTAGTTTGCAATGCCCCGAGTGGAAGCAGGCCTGGTGGAGGCAGGAGGCTTCAGAGGACTGAAAGTAATTTTCTTGCTCTTAAACTTTTCAAATGAATTTTCTAATGCAGCAAGCTCTAATTATGAGACCCTTTTTGATTGTGGTAGAAAGGAGCTGCTGGCTGGAAGCATTCAGATGGCTAAACTAAGTCCCTTAGTCACGGAACATCTCTAGGGACTGACTGTCCATATAATTGGAAGGGAGGTGGTGGCTTACACAGTATTCCACCAGAGCCACTAGATCAAACTCACCTTGAGGAAAACCCTTGGAAGACTAGAACTCCTCTTCAGACTCAGCTCAGGCAGGCAAAGATGCAGAGCAGTGACTAGTAACAAGTTTTGGACACTCCCTGAAGGCCAGTACTAAACAAATACAAGAATCGAGAAAATGATCTTATGAGATGGGTATTTGCAGAGGTGAACTTTGGAGTGGAGCCCAGAGCAGGCCATTCAGAGGTAAAAAGCCTAGAAATAAGCAGGGTTGATACCATTTGGTGACACTTATTTGGTATTCAGTCTTTCTTCAATGAAAGATAAAGCCAGAGAAAGATGAGGATAAGAGGTAATGACTGTGAAGAAGCAGGTGTTTTCACAAGAATGGTGGAAGTGGGGATGATTTTTGTTTAATTCAGTTGTTCCTAATCAAACCAAAGAAGGAACTGGATAACGTTAAAGGGTAAAAAATAATTTGAGAGATTATTGGCGGCAGGTGCGGGGAGGACACAAAGGCTGGAATTCAGATGACATGAGGCAATATCCATTTTGGTATAAATCTCAGTGAACAAACTGTCAGTTTTTATCTAATATATCTAATCCATAAATCCTAAATTTGAGGTTTAAATGAGGTTGTCATAAATTAAAACGCATACACTTTCAAAAGGTTAAAAAGATACTTCTTTTCTCTAGAGCCTGTCTTATAACCACAGCTCTACATCTGATGTGGGGCAGGAAGAGGACCTGCCATTTAAAAAGCTGCACAGTTGCAATTTTAAAAAGCTGCACAGTTGCACATTCATTAACCCCAAATCATTTTCCACTTACTACATAAAACACACTCTTTTCTTCAAAAACTATCTTTTACAGATAAATAGAGATGCAATATGAAGGATGGAATAGAGAACTGATTTATGGGGTGGACTATTTTTGTCTTTGTCAAGAGACCCCATTACTGACACTGAACGGTCTCTCCCATCATTTCTCAGCTAAAACTCCTGCTTGTCCTAGGAAGAACTGAAAGATAAATGACTTCAGGGATTGGGGTTAATGGGAAAAGAAAATGCTATATTTCTGAGGGAGAAAACAACAGATGTCCCATCAAAATGCATCTGACCCTATAATGTTCCAAATGTCTTTGTGAAGGCAAATTATAACCTTGTGGTTACTTGCCTAATCACCACTTGTTACACAAAGTGACTTGTGTACACAGTGAGTTTATATTCTGAGATGACCTTGGAGTGGATTGACCATATGTATTGTTTTAAACAGGACAGAAGGGGGAAGTGGATGAGAGAGTAGGGGGGTGTTGGAGAGGAGGGAGGGGTAACTATATATGGTGATGGGAAGAGAACTAAGTTTGGGTGGTGAGCACATAATGCAATACATAGACGATATAATGTAGAATTGTACACCTGGAACCTATGTGATTTTTACCAACCAATGTCACCCCAATATAACAATTAAAAACAAACAAACAAACAAACAAGACAGAAAACCACAGTACTGTCCCATTTCAAACAGTAATATGGTCAGCCCAGTGAGACTAGGCTGATCATATGTACCGTTTGAAATGGGACAGTACCGTTCTCTCCTATTTAAAACAGTACATCTGGTCAGCCTGCCTCAGAGCCACACAAATTTCCCTCAAACCTATAAATGTGAGTTAACTATTTGAGTTACTTTCATTCTCTAAAAACGGAATCTTAAAATTCACTGGAAAGGGACTAAAATTTCAGTTATTAGTAAAATTTTATAGCCATCATCATTTGAATGATAGTACAATGATTTATTTCCATTTGCTCTGAATGGCACTTAGGTTAGCTAGAATAATTAAATTAGATAATTCTGTTTTTCCTCATTCATGTTCATGTGTTGAATGACTAGTAAACTCCTCATAGCAGGTATTTAAAAATTTTTTAAAAGATTTATTTTATTGCTTTGAGAGATGAGAGAGAGTGAGTGAGAGAGAGCTTGAGCCCAGAGCAATCTTTATGTCATTAGTTGTGACATGGTTTCACTGTACACAGGAGGATATGGGCTGCAGGGGTGGGAACTGAACTGGGGACTCCTGCATGGGAGGCGAGAACCATCCCCTCATGCCATCCTGGCAGTTGCCAGTTGTGCCACACTTCAGCGTGTGGGCTTGCATGGGCCAGGGCTGGGAATTCAAGCCCGGACCTCGAGATTGCGAGCCAAGCATTCAACCACTGAGCCATTCTAGCATCCCCATTATAACAGATATTTTTAAAAGGGAAAAGAAGATGAAAAAGGAAGCAACATCAATTGTTTCCTCACTCCCCCATGCATTGGGTGGTTCCTTCAGCTTCCCACCTGCAACTGCTGTGTCTGAGGAGGAAGCATAGATAACTAATACCTTATTGAGGGCCATGACTTGTCTGGGCAGGGTCTCTTAGCCAAGATTCTATTTCGGGGAAGATGTAGCAACAGAATCAGGTATCAGAGCACATTCTGCATAGAAATACGTGTAATTGGGGGAGACTCAAAGAGCAGCCTGGCTCTGTGATCAGGTCTGATGTTTTCTGTGGAAGTCCCCACAGCTGTTTCTGTTCATTCAAAGATGAGAGATAATTTCTCACTGACTCATGCATTAAAGTTATTGAATAAGCCAATCACTGTCTCCTTAAGACCACACAGACAAGTGGAGGGTGTTCATCTTCTTTAGTTCAATTGCCTTATCTTGCTTAGGGAAACAAAGTCAGAGTGATACTAGGAATGAAAACAGTGAAGGCCAGGTCTCCATGACCAGGTGATGGAACTGGGGCCTCAAAGAACCAAGCTGCCTTCCCCTTTAGCAGTCATCTCTGTTCCTCAGTGTCTGCTAGCACTCCTGGTCCTTTGTTTTCCAAAAAGAAAAGCTCTGTGAAACAATCATTTCTCCCTCTAGTTATTCAGTCTCTCAGTACTGCACCCAGACAACCACTTCTTTCTTTAAACATGCTCCCCTCCTGGCTTTCACAGCATGCTTTCACTCTTCTAGTTTTCTCTTACCTTTTGGCATGTGCCTTTTCATCCCCTTCCCTGGCTCCATTTTTAATGACCTATAATTATTGATGTTCTCTTTTCCCTTTCTTGCTAGGCATGTTTCCTGGAGGAGTCCATGTAGAGGGTGTCCCAAAATTCATGCAAGATTTGAATTTTGCGTCATTTGTGCAGTAAAGTGTTGCCAATGAAAACAAAAGACAGCGTGACAGCTGACAGTTCAGGGTTATTAAAAATGGAGTGCTACATGAAAGAACAATGCGTTTTCATTGTTGGGCAATGAAAATTTACAATTTTTAATTATAAACCTGTGTTTTCTATCAAAATTACTTCTTGTGTGAATTTTGGGACACCCTTTATTTATAGATGCTGTTAAATTCCATCTACTGGGGGTGCCAATATATATATATACACACACACATTTTAAGAGAGGTTATCTAAGTATTACTTTTTGAAGTTGACTTGAATTATGGTAGCAATGTGTGGTAGGTAACCACTTTGAGTACCTCTTGTAATTGCAGAAATCAAACATGACTTGTATCCATCTTTTGTTATCAGTATATATTAAATATTATAATTTTAGTGTATTTTTTCTTTAGTAAAATGTGTATACATTTTTTGGCACCCTCTGTACATGATCTATTTAGATCAGTGGTGTCTAACCTTCTGGCTTCCCTGGGCCACACTGAAAGAAGAAAAAATATCCTGGGCCACAAATAAAATACACTAGCACTAACAATAACTGATGAGCTATATAAAGAGTCATAAAATTTTTTCATATTGTTTTAAGAATTTGTGTTGGGCCTCATTCAAAGACATCCAGGGCTGCAGGTTGGACATGCTTGATTTATATGGTTCTCAAGTTTAAAGAGAACCATTCAAGTTTATTCATTCTACATTTACTGAGAATTTGCAGTACAGAAGAAGCATGGGTCTCTACTATCATTTATGACTATCTTAGCATCCTGGCCTTACATACTTGTTCACTTACAAATCTTTTTCAGTAATCTCTCTCTATCTTCCCACATTGCCAATCTATCAACAAGTCTTACAGGCTTTTTTCTTTTGTGTATCATATTTCACATCTTCCCTTTCCTTCTTTGTGGTCAAAACCTTACTCAAGATCCTCCTCACCTTGTGCCTAGAGGGATGAACCAGGCTTTAACCTGGCTCCCCTATGTCTCAAGAATATTGAACCCAACTCAATGTACATACAGTGTGTGTGTGTGGGTGTCATTCATTTACTTATCATTTGATGCATACTATATACTTAGTACTGGGGATACATGTTAGAATCACACAGTCCTTGCTCTCAAGTTGTTTACATTTTAGTGGGAGAGGCAGACAGATAAGTGAACCATTAATGCAAACAGTGGTAAAGGCAATGCTGGGATATGCACAGGTGCCATGGGAGTGCCTGGGAATGACATTGGTCTCAGGCTTAGGAATCCCACAAGCTCTCCCTCTGAAAGTGAGTTCTGATGGAACTGGAGCAAGAGTTAGCCAGAGGTGTGTATGTGTGTGGGGGAGAGGGGGTTTGGGGGGTGGGGAGGATGTGGATATGAGGCAAACAAGCACAAGCATAGTGAAACAGAAACTTCCAATGGCTTTGTACCACACCACAGGATTTTAAGGAGGAAAGTGATAAGGTCAGAAGCACTGTTTAGAAAGCTCCCTCTGAGTGTAGTCAGGAAAAGGAATGAGAGGGAAGCCAGTAGGAAGTTGTTACATTCAGTAACCCAGGCAACATGTAACAATGGCTTTAACTAAGATGCTGGCAGTGGAGATGGACATAAATGGGATAATCAATAACTGGTTGATAATTCTTTGTTGTGAGAGGCTGTCCTGTGCATTGTGGGATGGCCTCTACTAGATGTGAATTTCCATTCACTATGACGTGTAATCTGCTAAGGTGGTCAGACAATGCTTAAAACTGCCCCTGACTTCAGAATAGCTTTTACCTACCCAATGTGGACCTTCATGCTGAGGAATCATCTGTTTATAGGTAGGACTGTACATAAGTTATTCTCACCAAGTCCTCAATTTCCCTCATCCCTTTGTATTACAAACCCTAGAGGAAGAGTGCTCTCTCTTTTATTCTACTCCCAGCTTTATAGAGGTATAATATAATAGGCAAGTGAAAATTAAACATATTCAAGGTATACAACTTGATGTTTTGATATATGTATACATTGTAAAAGGACCAACATGATCAAACTAATTAACATATCTATCACCTCACATATGTACCATTTTCTTTCTTTATTTCTCTCTCTTATTATTTAAAAAATTTTTTAATGTATGTATGTATGTATGTATGTATGTATGTGTGTGTGTGTTAAGAACACTTAAGATTTACCCTCTTCGGGGAAGCCAGGATGTCTCAGTGGGTTGAGCACTCGTTTTGCAGACCTGTGGTCTCAGGATGGAATCCTGGCCCCAGCTCTTGTGGACCCATATGCTGAATTCGTGTGTGCCGCCAGTTCGGTTCTCATGGGGCAAGCTTCCCATGTGGAAGGCCCTCAGCTCACAGGGGTGTGACTCCCACGTGGGAGGCCCCCTGCTTGGTTTCTGCCTTGTGCAGACCCACACACACCTGTGGAATGAAACTATACTGAAAAATAATGACATACAATTATGGAGACTGCTCTGGGTCCTCCCTCCATCCCCCTGTCTCTGTCAAAAACAATAAAAATAATAAATAAATAGATAGATTTACCTTCTAGTAAATTTCAAGTATATAATATAGTATTGTTAGCTATAGTCACCACACTGCATATTAGCTCTCTAGAACTTAGTCATCTTGCATAGATGAAACTTTATACCCTTTGACCAATACCTCCATTTCCCCTACCCCTTATCTCCTAGTAACCACCATTCTACTCTCTGCTTCTATGAGTTTGACTATTTCAGATTTTATGTATAAGTGAGATGATACAGTATTTGTCTTTCTGTGTCTGGCTAATTTCACTTAGCATACTGTCTTCCAGAGTCATCCATGTTTTTGCAAACAGTAAGATATCCATCTTTTTAAAGGTTTAATATTATTCCATTATAAATATATACCACATTCTGAGAGTACTGCCTTGATTTAGGTTAGTGAAATAAGTGTCATTGATGATAATCTTTCATCTATATATGATTATCTGAGATTCAAATGTTCACATTCATGAAGTAGGGAACCCAACAATTTTATCCATGTTAATAAAAGCTGACATGTGTCATATATTTACATGTGCAACATGTATCAATTCATCAAGACAGACAAACAGATAAAGAGATTGGGTGATGTTTCAGATGTAGGCTTAGTGAGATCTTCCTATTTAATCAGACTTGCTTCAGATACTGGCAATGTATCTACAGAAATCAAATAATTGGGCTGGAACCCACAATTGAGTAGGAGGGGAAACAAACAAACAAACAAACAAATACAAACAAACAACGAGTAAAACAAAGGTTGCCTAACTGAGGAAATTTAATATGAGAATAATTTTATTATCGTTTAAAGAGTCTACTGATAACCTCATTTTCTGAAAGTCCTCCATGGGAAATGGAAGTGTCAGAAGGAGGAGAAAACATAAAAAGAAACTGAAAGCTTTTAGAAACAATTACTGTTAACTGGAAATGTCACTCTCCCCCAGGTCCCCAAGTCTCTTTTTAGATTAGCAAGTCACAATGACCAGATGGAGGCTGTGTGTTGAAATGCATTGTTTCATGCAAGCCAAACAGTTGCTGAGTCAAGCTTCTCTTGAACAGATGGGCCACCAGTTTCTTGGGTTACAGATCATCCAGGCTCATTAAAGAAGCTGCAAGGCTTTAACAGTTAAAATTCCTTTTTTAGCCTCATATCATAAGTGATAGAAGCATCTTCTGCAACCTAAAGAAAATGTTAACCAGTTGGGAGATTAAATAGTCCACAATACTGATTTCAAGAACCACAAGAAAGAATATAGGAGATGGATGAAATTAATGGTAATTTAAGCCTAATGCTATTGCCCATTATTGATATCATTTGATACTTTTTTGGTGTGTTCTATATAAATATATTGATTTGAGAGAAGTTAGTGGAAGAGTTTTTGTGTAAATGCAAGCTTAATTTGTTACTATTCTGAAGTAAACAGTACAGGCATGAGAGGGGAAGTAAGCAATAGAAGCATTTTATCAACAGCATAAAAGGATTAAATTAAATGGAAAACTTGAGCAATCCAGGGGAAAGTTGTGAGAAGCCAGAGGTCAAAGTTATGTTTCTTCTTTCCTGAGCAAGATCAGATCACAGAAAATTGGATCAATAGCTTCTTCTGACAGAACAACTTTAATTAATATCCAGAAAGAGCCAATTATTTATTCCTACTTTAGGGGAAGACTTGATGTAATGGTCTGGGAAACTGCACTTGGGAAAACATGTTTTTCAAATTGGCTTGGAGATGAAATCACAAATATTCCCAGGCACATGGTCTAGGCCGACCATTAAAAGATACATGAATATGTCAAAATTTGACTTCTTTGTCCCCTAACATACATCTCATTTCCATCTTCATTTACTGCATCTTGGGGTTACAGGTGTTGCCCAGATTCATAACAGACTCTGTGCATTTCTGCTTTGATTTGAGAGTTTATACTAAATATTTTTAAAATTAGAAATATTTAAAGTATAGTATAAACATCTGTACCTTCCTAAACAAAGAAAACTAAATGCCTTTTATCTTGATTTGAGTTTAGATGCTCTTTATGATTATGAATTATTTACTATGCCCTCCATGTAGTTATGGATGCAGAAAGGGTATAGGTAGTAGGGGCAATAGGAAGATGATGTAGGTTGTCAAGGAGATTCTGTAGGCACAGTGATGCCCCCTCCAGATGGCAGAGCTACACTATCTGTGCTAATGAGCACACACCGTTGGCTCTGGGGGTCACTAAGGTATGTGTTGATGTCACTTTCTTCCCACTTTATTATTATTTTTTAAAAAATATATTTTTATTATTTATTTTTGACAGAGAGAGAGAGATACAGAGACAGAGACAGAGAGAGAACTGAACTGGGGGAGCTCCCAGTTCAGCATATGGTTC